>JARYHS010013249.1:0-35988 GCA_031002005.1 Vandiemenella viatica | reverse complement strand
TACTAAACGGAACTGGAGATCTTCAAACACCAGAGAAATTTGAATTTTAAGAAAAATGCTTGAGCCTAAAATCAATAAGTAATCAGAATACGAATTAAAATCAAACAAAGAAATATTTATTAAACCCGAAAAACTAACAGATGTTGTGAGGAAAAGAAGGCTTCAATTTTATGAGTATATACACAGAATGAATAACGAAAGATTAACGAAATTGATGTTTGATTTGATAAGTAGCTACAAATGCAAACCCACATGGTTCGAGTAAATAGAAAAGGATATACAAAATCTTGGAATCAATCGCTAAACGATTGAACAAGCTTTAGAGAGGAAACTCAGATTTCAGGAAAGAAGGGAAAAATAAAACAGTGAAAGAAAGTTGACCCAGGAAGAGAAAGAAAGGCACTTGCAAAGGGTGAAAGAAGTATGGGCACAAAGAAGATTGAAGCATAAAAATAATTTATTTATCGAACCCTCTAAAAGGGTTATTCAAATAATGAAAGAAAACTATTACCAGGAAAAGTCTATTCTTTTGAGACGTAGTTTAAAAAAAGTTGAGGCAATAATTGATAAACTATGGAAAAACAATCAGCGGCTTCTTTTTATTTTTTAAAAAAAAAAGTCTACGTGTGGATGAGGTGTATTCAATAAAAAATTGCTGGTCCAATTTTGACAGAGTTTCGTTAAATGTACAGCCAAAATATTCGGGGATAAATTAGGGTATGGCTCATTTTGATGTGACATAGGAAAAAAGAGATATTAAAAAAATACAGTTCTTCTTTGAACGAGACTGGTCGAATTTTTATGGGATTTCGATCAAAGTGTAGCACATGGTCCGTTGAGCAATATAGGGAACGTTTTAATTTAATGTGACACTGATACTAAAAAACGGAGACGGAATAATTTAAGTAAGATGTTGTTGGCATTAGTGAGATCAAGTGAAAGGACGCAAAGAATTTCTGGTTTGGGGAACACAGAATAATTAACACACAAACTGTCAGTGTATTTGCTGGTGTGGGGTTTGTAATGAACAAGAAAGTAGGGAAGTGGATCAGTTATTACGAACGGTTTAGTGACAGGATTATTATGATGATGATAGAAACTAAGCCTACACCAGCAAAGATAGTTCCAGTTTATATGTCAACGTCACAGGAAGATGTTGAAGAAATAGAGAAAACACATGATAAAATTTAAGAATTAATCCAGTATGTGAAGGGGGAGAAAAATCTAATAATCGATGATAATTGGAAGGCTGGCAGGAGGAAAAGAGGGGAACAGTGTATGAAGTTTTAGCCCAGGAGAACGAAATGAGCGAGGAAGCGGGATGTTAGAATTTTGTGAAAACTGCAAACTCATCGTGGTGATCACATGGATAATAGATGTTGGTCTAAAAAATAACTCTGAAAGGAGTTAAACTGAAGATGAATGGAATACACTGAAGAGATATATAATCAAATCTGTTAAAGAAACATTATACTTCGTGAAAAAAGCCGCCGGAAAACCTTGGATCACAGGATAAATTTTGCAGTTGAAGGATGAGAGCAGATGGCACAATAGTGCTCAGGATGAAGCAGGAAGAGAGGAGTACAGATATTTTAAGTCAAATAAGCAGGAAATGCACGAAAGCAAAAACAAAGGGGCTGTAATAAAAGTGGGAAGAAGTATAGAAGAAAATGATTGAAAGTAAAGTTGATGTGGCCTATGAGAAGATCAAACTGAATTTTGGAGAAATGAAGAAAAGATGTATAAACATTACAACAGCTGCTGGGAAACTTCTTTGAAGCTCAGAAAACAGAGCTAACCGATGGAAGGCATACATAAAGAAATTCTATGATGGGGATAATTTGAACAACAGTGTACAGGAAAAGAAAACGAAGTTGATTTTTATGAATTAGAAGATCCTATTTTAAAGACAGAATCTGATAGTGCATTGATAGATTTTAAATAAAATAAAGCACTTGGAATTGATGAGATCCCTGCAGAACTTTTGAAATCCCTGGGAGAAGATAGAATCCAAAGACTATTCAAACTGATATCAAACAGTTACAAAACACCAGAGATTCTAACTGACTTTAATAAAAGAAACCACAAGCCGACAACGGGGAGAATTATCGCTGTATAAGTATAACATCACATGCTTCAAAATTACTGAAGAGAATAATATACAGAAGATTAGAAAGGATAATACAAGAAATAGCAGGTGAATATCAACTTGGGTTCGGGAAAACCGCGGTACAAGAGAAGCAATTCTTGATTTGAGATTAATACTAGAAGGGACGAACAAGAATAACAAACATACTTTCATGGCGATTGTTGATTTAGGAAGAGGGTTTGGTAATGTTTGGTGGAACATAGTCTGATGCGAAATATCGGTAAGGGTATAAAGTATACAAGAATAAAGTGGCTATAGCAAAAGTTTAGAGTTGTGAGAAACAAGCATAATTTAAAAAGTGTGAGACAAGCGTGTAGTCTATTTCCATTAATCTTCAATTTGAGTGTAGAGCAAACATTAAAGGAAGTAAAAGAAAAAATTGAACGCGGCATAAGTATTCAGGGAGAAAAAAAATCAGAATGCTTGGATTTGCTGATGACATTGTGCTGTTAGCAGAACAGACTAACAAACTTCAGAAGTTACTGAATATCATAAACAAAATAGTGAAGGAAGATTTTGGCCGAAATATAAATCAAAGCAAGACAAAAGTGATGAAATGTAGCATAAATGATACCAATAACATTAGGTTAAATATCAAAATAGGACCAGAGACTATAGGACAAGTAACTGAATTCTGTTAGTGCTTGAAAAGTAAGATTACAACTAATGACCAAAGCAGAAATGATGTTAAAAGCAGAATACCACTAGCGAAAAGAGCTTTCTTGAATAATAAATCTTTTAGATTCAAATATTAACCTCGGGCTAAGAAAGAAGTTTTCCAAATTCTTTGTGTGAAGCACAACGCTTCGTGTGAGAGAACCATGGAGGGTAGAAATACCAGAAAGAAGGAAAACTGAAACATTTTAAATGTGGTGCAATAGAAGGATGCTAATTGAGCGACAAAGAAAGAAATGAACCTTTTTTGGAAACGATGAACGAAGAAAGAAGTTGCTGGGAGCATCTTACAGTAAGAAGAAACAGGATGGTGTGTCATATTTTAAGACATGCTGGATCAATTAACAGTGGAAGGAACAATGGAAGGTATTAATTGTAGATTAAGACAGTGACGAGAATATATGATGCAGATAATTGAAGACGTGGGTTGTAAGTTGAGATGAATAGGTCAGTGCCAGATAGGAAGAGATGGAGGATTGCACCAAACCAGTCGAATGTCTGATGATAGCAAAAAAAGTTAATAATTTTTTTTAGCTAAATACGATTCACGCTGAAACTACTGGCGCGATTTGAATGATGATTCGATTAATGTAAAGTCTGTGATCACGGGAATAAAATAGGGTATGTTTCATATTGAAGTGATGTTGGAAAATGTGAAATTTACCACACAAAAAATAGCGGTGGGTTTTTAGTGAGGTTTCGATTAATATAGAGTCCATTGTCACGCGGGTGAAATAGGACATGTTTCTCTTTGATGTGACAACGGAAAAATGAGGAAATCAGGATAATTTTCAGTTGAACGCGATGTCTCGGCAAGAACTGATAGGATTTAAAATAGAGTTGAGAATAAAGTATAAACTGTGGGGATTTGGGTAAAATAAGGAATGTTCCGTTTTCATGCGATTTAAGAAAGTTGATAAATTGACCACATTGGCTTCAACTTTACATTGAACACAAAATATGCTGGTTGGAGTTTGATGGCTTTTCGATTAATGTACATCCCGTGCTTCCGCAGTCAAAATAGGCTAAGTTTCACTAGGATCTAAGATAGAAAATTTTGAATAATATTTCGTTGACTGCGACTAATGCAAAAGTACTGCTTGGATTTCGATCGAAGTATAGCCTGCGATTCTGTTGGTGAAATACTGTATCTTTTATTTTGATATGATGATCAATTTAAGATAATTTTTCCGTCAACGCCATTAACGAAAGAACTAATAATTTTGCTTGGGTTTTGATTAATGCACAACCAAGAGCTCCAATATGCTAGCATGCTGGCAGACAAGGGTGTGGTGTAACCAACCGTTAGAAGGAGATAAATCAACCCGAAACAGCCTCCAGTTGGGTGCAGAAACGTTGGCAGAAATCCGTAAAAATCTCAGTGGAATTTTTAGTAACATGACGTTTGCTAAAAGCATAAAATATTGCAAGATATGTTTCACTTTAATGATTCGTTGAAAAGCTAAGGAATTAAGATAAAAGAGTTCACAAATTAGCATCCATTTAAAGGTAAGTTACTTCTTGCGGTCGAAATGTTTAACCTAACCTCAGCTAACGAGCGGCGTCACATAATTCGGAGGGATGAAGTTAGGTTTGTGCAAAACATATCGATATATCGATATTTTATCTTAAAATAATCGATATTTACCGCTGATATTTTTATTCCAGATATATCAAAAATCGATATTTTGTTTGGAGTATCAATTTTAAGTACCATTTTTTTGTAAGAACGCAAATTAGTGTCCAATTTCATCTGTCGTACATATATTGGATAATCATACGTATATATCTGATCTGAACGCATCTTTAAAAAGTGAATCATCGTAATTTAACAGTTTTCATCGACAGTTAACAGGTTAAGAAAGATGTTAAATATTAAAAGGTTTACGTTGTGGTGTGACAGCGTCACCCACAATGAATATAATCAAATCATTATTAATTATATTCATATTTCTTTTTTTTCCTTTTTATTATATTCAAGTTTATTAATTATTTAATCTTGGAACGTGTAAATAAATTATAAATAATGAGGGTTGTCTGGATAGGTTAAATGTATGTTTAAACCAGGGCGGCCAAAGGTATAGTTTATTATAAATTAATTTTTCTGTAAACGCATGGCTCAGAACGCTTAAATATTGAAGGCTAGAGACTGCCATTTCGACCGTTGAGGGTGGAACAATGGAGCAGGCGAGGCGACAAGGTGACGCCGGGCCAGCCCGGCTTGAGTCCCGTTGGAATTCGGTCAACGAACTACCCCACCTTGCCGCTATCCCGAAGGCCAAGTAGGAAACGCGCGAAGGAGTCAGCGAATGCGACGCGTGATATTAAACACGTGACGACGGAAATGTGTAGCTAGCCAATCCTGAACATTTATTGGGGGCTACAAGACTAATTCCGTGGAGTTCTTTTTACATGTGGCGAGCAACTAGCCGAGGAAGAGGAAGGAGCCATTTTTGAGAGGACACTTCTGTCCAAGACGAGCTGATGAGCAGACGTGACTTCTGTCCAAGACGAGCTGATGAGCAGACGTGACTTCTGTCCAAGACGAGCTGATGAGCAGACGTGACTTGGGTCCAAGACGTGCTGGTGAACAGACGTGCTAGCCGGCACGCTTTCTGATGATCATTGTGGTTGATCATTTCTTGCTTTGGGAAAGCGAGATGTTGAGTGGCGTGCTTGCCATTATTCGGAAGTTATGCTAATAACGCGGTCGTAGCCGCTTATTTAGCTTCCATTGCTGCAGTGGCATTGTGTTTGTCGCTCACCATCACGGCGATGATACTATGGTAATGTACCAGAAACGACGGTCACTATCCAGTGGATTTTAACAGACTTATGTGCCCTTAAGCGACGCCTGGGTTAAGACTCTGCTCCCGCCACTTAAATTCTGAGCTAGCTGGATTTATATTTCAATTCAATTTTTTTAAGCATCTTGCTGTTTGTTATTTCAATTTTGATGCTTTTCATTCACTTTATACGGCGCCCCCTGGGATTTTCCTTTGTACAGTAAATTGTTAGCTTCAATTTGATGGCCTGTGTTGCCATGTGATTTCAATGTTAACTTTGCTGTTTTTATTACTTGTTTGAGATATTTCATTCAGTTTTGTTTGCTTACTCCGGCGAATTGTAAACGTCGGGTATTGCTTGTTTTTGCTGATCTAATTGTGTTTAACGTAACGTTAATTACTACCCGACCTTGTAAGGCCATAAGACTCAATAAATGAGGTTTTATTTTGTGTCTGAAATTCATGGTTCTAGTTAGTAACCTATTAGATCCCCTTTTAGCATCATTATTATATGTTTTTTCATATTTTTCAGGATTTAATTATAAATCCCCCCTCCCTTTTTTATGCAACTGATATTCACATCTGAGCACCCATTGTATTTATTACAATTGGCGCCCAACGTGGGGCTTTTGCAAGTCGAAATTATTTTGAGAATTTTACAAGTCTAAAAAAATCCATGGATGTGACCTGTGTTGAGTCATTTTATTATTTTAGAATAAGTTTTATGTTGAAATTTGTTTGCTTTGTTTGCCATGCTTGATTTAAATCTAAATGTGTGATTTATTTCAATCAGTTGTTCAAGTATATTTTCGTTCACTTGCATCAAGCATGGTTAGTTTAAAATTAAAGATAGAGTCAGTGCTTTTGAAATTTTAATGCATGGTAAAAGTTAAGATTTTTCTTTATGCTGATTTTGCTCATGTGTTGAGGTATTTGTGTCGCATGAAACATCGTTGTTTTTCCTTGTTGTTCAATTTTGGATGGGTTTTATTTCATGTTGAAGGGATTTATGCGCGAAATTTGTTTAATGCTGTACTTTTCGAGTTAAATCGTGCCGGTTGTATTTTGTTTGTTGTCGATTGTTCAAATTGTTCGGAGTTGAAATTTTGTATCTTACGATCAAATCTATGAAGTTGAGGTCACGCACCGTTAATAGGGCAGATCGATCAATTATTCGTAACATTTCCGAGCAAACTAACGCGATGGATCAAGCACCGGAAGTACGCGACATACCGTTGGCGGACAACGAGTGTAATGATACTCCTAGTACGCGTAGCATCCATTCAAGTGCATCATTAGATGGGGAACAGTTAGGAATTTTTCCAACCCCAGACAATGAAACCGTTCAAAATTCACCCATGCGGGCAGATATTGGAACACATGGTGCGTCGCAAAGTACGGTAGAATTGCCACCGGCGACCGCACAATTTCAAGACCCGAACCTAATCTTTAACATGCTGGCGGAATTAAGTAGACAAATGGCTTCGCAAACAGAAATGAACAAGAAATTGGATTCGAAATTAGATGCACAAAGTCAAAATTCTATCTCGTTGAGGGAGGAGATAAGTAAAACTTCTGGCTCATTGAGGGAGGAATTAACTAAACAAATAGCTTCACAACAGGAGGACATAAACAAGCGTTTAGATGCACAAAGCCAGAGTTCCGTCTCATTAAGGGAGGAGTTAAGTCAAAAATTTGAATCACAAAGTGCTTTATTGAAGGGCATGGACGGAAAATTGTCCGTTTTTCGCGAGGAAATGACCCGTGAAATGAGTGCATTCAAATCGGAGATGCGAGCGAATGTTTCGGTGTTGGAGAGACGCACAGATACGATTCAGGCAACATGCACTGCATTGCAGGAATCAAGCGCGGAAATCTCGAAGCGTTTGGACGCGACCGAAAAATCTGTCGAGCACGTGCGGCAAGAAAGCCACCAGAGTCTCGGTCAGATCTCGGAATTTGTCCACGAGATTAAGGATAATACTGAACGAAGCTTGCAGGCTGTAAATGCAAAGGTGTCGGAGGTCACAAGTTCGGTTGAACGAGTACAAACGGCACAACAGGATTTGCAAGCGTCACAGCAAACACTTGCGCAGAACACTAATTCAAAACTGGCGCAGTTGGAATCCAAAATGAAGGAAGTGAGTAATTCCAACGCTAGCGGGAGTATTGTTCACGCGAATTACGCACAGTACGCTGCAGCTAATATCGAGCTTAAGTTGCCACGTTTTGGGTCTCGCAAAGACGTAAATCCTAGAATTTATCTTACCGAAATGGAGCGGTATTTTGAAATCAAAGGAGTGCCTGATTCCATGAAGCTTGTGTTAGTCGAGGAATCATTTTCAGAAACAGACAGACTCTGGCTGAAAATTGCGTCCGAAACTAACTTATCTTACGCCGAATTCAGAGTCCTGTTTCTTGAGACCTTCTGGTCGAAAAAGATCCAGAACCAGGCGAGGATAAAGCTGTACCAAGGAAGGTACATTCCCAAGTGGCATTATTCGATGGAAAGCTACGTGAAAACTTTGCTGGTGCAGTGTAGGCAATTCGACGACAAAATGACGGACGGAGAGTTCATAGAGATGGTGATCGCGCACTTTGGTCCACAAGTGCAGTCACTCATTAACCCCGTGGTCATTCGTACGATACCAGAACTGCTAGAAACCGTCGGTAACCTTGACAGAATCGGGAAAATGGCCGATAATCTGGCGAGACAAGACGCGGAACGAAACCATGGCGAAGCGCAAAGCGAGTCTAAGCGACCGCATGGCGGCAATAAAGCTTCCTATGCTGATGGACAGAATGGGAAATCTTCCAATCAAAATTCCGGCAATCGTAATGGAGGGAAGAAATGGAAGAACGGAAATGCACAGTGGAAGGATGATAAAAATCATCAGCGGTCGGGAAACAACCGATCCGCGTATCCACAAGAATTTCCAGTGAACGCGATCTCAATTGAAAACGCGGAACCGGAAATGTGTGCAAAGGCGACGGAGGAAAATGTGGGCGGCGTTAGCAACGTGTCTAATTCCCCGCCGTCACAATGAGATTTTTCGGGGGACGCTGCAAACGCCGACAGCATTTGCCTCGGCAGTTTGGAATATTGGCGCGGCGAAGGACCGGAAAATATCGACGAAGAAGAAGATATGGTATCCGGCGACAGCCTCATGGCGCGCGCGAAGTGTCCCCGTGTAGATATTATTGCATATGGCATACGGGCGAATATTTTAATTGACTCGGGATCGTCTGTCTCCGTAATGTCTAAGAAATTTCTGCTACGCTTGAAAGATAAGAATCCGCGGCTAAAAGAAATTCCCACAACGCAAGTTACGGTGGTTCCTGCAATAGGAAAGAGAGAAAAGATCGTTAGCACGCAAGCGCTAATCCCCGTGAAAGTCGCGAATAGCGAGTTAATGTTGCCACTACTTATAGTACCCGGTTTGACGCAAGATGTGATCGTTGGATGCGACCTCTTAGCAAAACGTAAAGTCATTCTGGATTGGGGAAATAAGACGGTGACAAATTTGGTTCCGGAGGTGTTGCATTGGAAACATGAGGCCTGTGAGCAGAGCCTTGGAATAAATAGTTCCAAACCAATGCAAGACACCGCGGGACGCGAAGGCAATTTGAATAACGGAGGAAGAGCTATATGCGCATCAGCTGACGAGCAAAATCTCATACCACAGAACCCAACCGACAAAATGCGGGAAAAAGGAAAACTTGACGCCAGCACGGAAGCCAAAGCTATGCCGATACTGACGAGAAACTTGACGACAGCACCACAGTCAAAGCCAAAGCTATGCCGATGCTAATGAGAAACTCGCGATCATTTCGTGCGGGATGAGACGGCGTCTGATTCGTATCAATGTAAAATTTAAGGATCAACCCGAGAAGAATCCCGAGGATGACATCAAGAAAGCACATGAATTCTTGGTAGAGAAAGCTACGAAGCGGCAACGCAAGCACGACGGATTGCGGACGCAAACGTTTAGCGTCGGGCAGCAGGTGCTACTTAGGACTATGACCCCGTCTGACGCACAGCGAAAATTAATTTCCAAATTCTTTCTGCTGTATTCGGGACCGTTCTCAGTAGCGAGGATTATTTCCCCAAACTGCTACATGCTGACCGACGGCAGAACGGAGCTCGGCCCGCATAATGCCCGGAATTTGCGCCCGTTTCACACAGCATAGTCTACAAGTTCCTAGACGGATGTTTGTAAATATAGCTTAAGGATCAATGTACATTTAGTTAGGTAATAACGTAGAGCATATCTTTAGAAAGTGAGAGTGTCAGTCTTAAGACACGTAATTGCCTAACAAGCGTAGCGCTAACGCAGCGAGAACAGGTAAAGGACGCTCAGCTGTTTGGAGTAGCGGCTGTGCCGACCGCCAGTTTTCCTGGAAGGATCGTAATCAGGTTAAACGAAAACAGGTAGCCTGAGCCGAAGCCTAACGGGACAGCGCTTACTGACAACAACAGAGCGGGCAAAGTGGAAACAGCTGATCGCTTAGTTTCACCGCTATAATGTCTTTGCTACGAGTGTAGTTTGGAAAGCATAATATAGTTCATTTTGCGAGAACCGTCTTTCTTTTGTATTGTATGGATAATTATGTAAATTCGCGGAAGGATTAAATTATGTAAATTCGCGGAAGATTTTTCTTTTCCATTTGATTTTCATGTTATGTGGTTTCGGCATACTTGTGTCGGCCTTGATAATGGACATTCGGTGCATTCTTTATTCTTGTTGTTGCTATATCTAACTTCAACACATGTGCTAGATTTGCATAGCCCGTTGTAAATAATTAATTGAGTTGTCTAGTTTTAATGTTAATATCTTGTGCTTACATCATTTTTTTTTTTTGTTTATTGATTGAACAGATCTATTTTGTCGTTCATTTACATCTATGTACCTGTCAATGTTTTATGATGTTTTACTTTGCATATTAGGATAAGACATTTCATTATTTATGTTAACCAGAGTCACGTGTCGTATTTACATATTTAAAGAGGTCACATGTATGCGATAGTTTGAGTGAGCTGGAACCATGAAACTATAATGTAGGCAATGATTTTGATGCAACTGTAGGGTTACAATAGTTCAAATAAAATTATTGGCATAATTTTATTTTGATTGGGTGGCAGGTATATTGTGGTGTGACAGCGTCACCCACAATGAATATAATCAAATCATTATTAATTATATTCATATTTCTTTTTTTTCTTTTTATTATATTCAAGTTTATTAATTATTTAATCTTGGAACGTGTAAATAAATTATAAATAATGAGGGTTGTCTGGATAGGTTAAATGTATGTTTAAACCAGGGCGGCCAAAGGTATAGTTTATTATAAATTAATTTTTCTGTAAACGCATGGCTCAGAACGCTTAAATATTGAAGGCTAGAGACTGCCATTTCGACCGTTGAGGGTGGAACAATGGAGCAGGCGAGGCGACAAGGTGACGCCGGGCCAGCCCGGCTTGAGTCCCGTTGGAATTCGGTCAACGAACTACCCCACCTTGCCGCTATCCCGAAGGCCAAGTAGGAAACGCGCGAAGGAGTCAGCGAATGCGACGCGTGATATTAAACACGTGACGACGGAAATGTGTAGCTAGCCAATCCTGAACATTTATTGGGGGCTACAATACTAATTCCGTGGAGTTCTTTTTACATGTGGCGAGCAACTAGCCGAGGAAGAGGAAGGAGCCATTTTTTTGAGAACACTTCTGTCCAAGACGAGCTGATGAGCAGACACTTCTGTCCAAGACGAGCTGATGAGCAGACGTGACTTCTGTCCAAGACGAGCTGATGAGCAGACGTGACTTGGGTCCAAGACGAGCTGGTGAACAGACGTGCTAGCCGGCACGCTTTCTGATGATCATTGTGGTTGATCATTTCTTGCTTTGGAAAAGCGAGATGTTGAGTGGCGTGCTTGCCATTATTTGGAAGTTATGCTAATAACGCGGTCGTAGCCGCTTATTTAGCTTCCATTGCTGCAGTGGCATTGTGTTTGTCGCTCACCATCACGGCGATGATACTATGGTAATGTACCAGAAACGACGGTCACTATCCAGTGGATTTTAACAGACTTATGTGCCCTTAAGCGACGCCTGGGTTAAGACTCTGCTCCCGCCACTTAAATTCTGAGCTAGCTGGATTTATATTTCAATTCAATTTTTTTTAAGCATCTTGCTGTTTGTTAATTCAATTTTGATGCTTTTCATTCACTTTATACGGCGCCCCCTGGGATTTTCCTTTGTACAGTAAAATGTTAGCTTCAATTTGATGGCCTGTGTTGCCATGTGATTTCAATGTTAACTTTGCTGTTTTTATTACTTGTTTGAGATATTTCATTCAGTTTTGTTTGCTTACTCCGGCGAATTGTAAACGTCGGGTATTGCTTGTTTTTGCTGATCTAATTGTGTTTAACGTAACGTTAATTACTACCCGACCTTGTAAGGCCATAAGACTCAATAAATGAGGTTTTATTTTGTGTCTGAAATTCATGGTTCTAGTTAGTAACCTATTAGATCCCCTTTTAGCATCATTATTATATGTATTTTCAATTTTCAGGAATTAATTATAAATCCCCCCTCCCTTCTTATGCAACTGATATTCACATCTGGAGCACCCAAGATTGTGTTCTATTACACAGTGGAGACTAGGCCCTAGAATATATGTATTAGTTCCGGTATACCGATAAAGAATCAGTTGCAGTCGTAACTCTTGTAATGTGCAGTTTTGTTACGGTTGATAATAACTAACGTACTGGCAGGACACTGTCTATTGATCTATATAATTCTTACTGCAATATTTTTTCCGCAATTCTTTTGCGTCCATTTTTGTTATATAGTATCGACAACTCTATGAATCGTCTCGAACCGTGAAACAATTTAACCGACGGAGAAAGAGAAAATTTCGTTAGTCGTATATCTCTAGACTTATTTTACGGAAAAATTAATATTATTTGGTAACAGAAGATTGTGTAGTCTATAAAACCTATCAACTTATCTTATGTAAATCAATTTTTGTTGAAAGTCTTCATTAAGTGTTACCACCTTTAATTTCTTACCAAGACGACTGAGTGATCAGTTAGTGCTGCAGTGATAGAATACCGGCAATAAGTGTATTGTTAATTAAAGGGACGTGATTCCATTGTCAATCAAATATTACCTAAATAATCTGTGTTATTCGTGCACGCTAGAGCTGTTCTTTTGAACAGTTCTTCTGAAAGAGCGATTGAGCTGTCGCTCACTAAAAGTGAGCGGTAGTTCTTCTTAGGTTATGGTTAGGCTGGCCGTCCAGTGGACGCGTATTCTCGCGAAAAATGTTCGCGCCAATACGCCTATATTCGCGCGAACTGTGTTGGCGCGAAGACACCCCGTCCACTGAAAGCAGATTCGCGCGATTCTGTCGCCAGTTCTCTGCTGTTGTTTGTGCCAGAAAGAACAGTAGAATTGCCTTTCTCTCAGTTGTTGGAATAATACCCATTGGAATCAACAATTATAGCAAGAAGATGAACTGCAAAAAGGAGAGAGGAATGGATGAGAAATATTTTTGCCAAAAGAAAGAAGTTTTCCATTTGGTTGAGATAGGGCCATTTTTTTTAGACTTTTCCTGATTTTTCTTCAAATATTTTCTTCTCTTCTAAAGGTATCACTCAACCCTTTCATTTCAATCTTAAAATATACTTACAAACTTAAAAATACTTTCATCTGAAGAGAAAATTAATGATTTGAAAATCGGACACAAAAAAGTAATTCGATGGGGCGGCTCAAAGCCTCAAACAACCGTCTCAAACCTAAAATAGATGAATTGAACTGCGCCACAAATAATCGTTATAAATTGACGGTGGTTTGTTTCATAATATTATGCATTATGTTGAGTAATTTTATCAGAAACGATAACAAACATAAAGTTAATATATAAATATTATGCGTGCTGTTACGTACCAAAGGTTATTCGCCACTAATTACGATCCGAGTAATTAATTGAATTTTTTGTTTAAATGAAAAACAAAATTATCGACTGTAAATCTATATGATTATTCCATCAATGTTGTGTTTTAATGTATGAAAGTGTTTTGAATGAACTGAATGACTGTTGTATTAAAAGCAGTACAGTGTAAGGAATATTGGTTAAAGGAATGCAATTAAGAATATTATGCGCCCTATGATGTTATGAGTAAGATTTTGAATGTTTGAAAGCGTTTTATTTTGTAAATATGCTGCTGAATGCTTGTTTATATTTTCACTTAAAACGTTTACTGACGATTTCCAGTAATTTTTGTATTTGTGCGATTTGTATTGTTTCCGTAATTGTTGCCAGGAAGTTTCTATTTAATCATCTAATACCCATCACATCAAACCAGTAGAGATACTGATGACAGTAAGCAAAAAAATAAAGCCTGTACTGTGTGAAAATAATAGATATTTAACATTGCATTTTGTTTATATAAATGAATAAGTAATATAATTAATTACCTGGTGAATTCATTTCTCTTCTCACATCTTCATTTGGACATTTCTTTGGTGGTATAAGATAATTTTTGAACCCACTAATGGGCTCGTTCTAGAACAAGAGCAAGCAGTTTGTCTATATCCGTCGCGCGAACTGTGTGTTCGCGCGAACAAATCCAAAAATTTTTGGATCTCGTCGCCCTCGCGTAAGTTCGCGCGATTCAGGCGCTTGCAGTGGACGGAGTCACATTAAATTACCTTTGTTTGGATTGGAGCGATCTCTTCGCGTGTATTCGCGCGAAGATTTTTCGCGCGAATTCGCGTCCACTGGACGGCCAGCCTAACACTGCAAACAATCGTTCGCGCGAAATCGCCCTGATTCGCCCGAATAAACAAACCCATATAAACAAAGGCAGGCGGTTACAGTAAAAGCGAATTGGTTTCGCGAATCGCTTTTCGGCGCTAGAAGTACAAACCGTTTTGTTTTTTTTTTTTTTTTTTGTTTGCGCGAATGGAGACCTTTGTAAGCTGAGGCAAGTGTTGTAGGTTCCCTGCAGTTGTAAAAGGTTTTATTTAAATATTAATATGGATGGTGAAAAACTGATACGTTTGGTGTTTGACAGAAGAATATTGTGGATTTTTGGATGGTAGAATCCATTTTTTAACATTGCACTGCCTTGTTATTTCTACTTTTATTGCAGCTTTCCTCAAAGTAGGATACGCGAACCTCTAGGGATTCGCGACAAGATTTACGTTAAGGCCGGTCTACACCTAACACCTTGACGGACATTTTACTTGATCAGGCAAAACGTACCAGACAAACCATTGTGTGTGGACAGCAAAACGGACGTTTTACCTGAACTGAATGAAGACGGACGACTTTCAGAAAACGGATCAGCGGGAGCTTTGTTTTCCGTCTCACTGACGACTTCCAGAAAACGGAACAGCGGGAGCATTGTTTTCGGTCTCGACTGATGTTTTCCCTTCAGTCTTTTAATCATTTCTCAGCTTGTGCGGGGATAAAATAACTTTTATTATGTTTTTCTTTTAGAAAACATTTTACGCAGTGGTCTTTTATAATCAAGGACAGTGACTTGTTTACGGAATTCATTGAGTTGTATCCTAATTATCCTTGTATACGGCAAATTAAAGTCAGGGATTGGAATGAGTTACCAAGGGGAATGATGAATAACCTACCGAAAACGTTAAAAGAATTTAAAGTTAAAATTTATAGAGGGCAAATGTAGGTGAGTGTAGGATAGGGGGAAGTTGGATGTATAGGGAAATTGCCACCGGAGCCTGTGCTCCATTGCAATTAAATTAAATTAAATTAAAGTAAAATGACTACAGCGTCCAAGACAAGTATAAGCTTTCGTTGATAAATGTAAGCAAGTGTATTTTGGAGATGCACAGGAAGCGGATATGAAAAAAATACTCAATTCTTTTCGTTCAGTGTTTCTTAAAAAAATTGCTAAAAATAAGGCAGCTGGCACTTTTTGGTGCTGGTTCCAATGATATTTACAAGCCTTCTCTGTGGAATTTCGACCTTTTATTCTTAAATTATAAAGATAGCCCAAAAGAAACAATCATCAGTACAGAAGATGATTCAGAAGTTGAAGTAAGTTGTTAACCGCTTCAAATTAACAGAACTGTACATAGAAATGTACATGTAAAAATAAAATAGATTTATTTAATAGCTAGATAGTAGTAGTGCCAAATATAAACGAAAGAAATAATAATTGTCTTCAAAATTATTTTATCAAATTCTCCTAAAAGATTTATTAGTATTTGTTGTTTAATAATACGCCATTACAACTGTTGGATATTGTTTTTATTTTCCGGACGATAAAAACAATATCCAACAGTTGTAATGGCGTATTATTAAACAACAAATACTAATTTATCAAGCAACTGTAAAAGAAAATGGCCTAAAATAATCAAATATTCTCCTAAAAGAGTTGCCGCGTTGTCCTGGTTATTACAGTACATCTTGAATGTATCCCTTACACGTTTCGCATCTTCCAGACAAGTCCACGTCTTCGTAATTGAATGTTGTGTTTATTTCCTGTTTTTAACATATTATCCGACAAGATTCTGGTATAAAGCGGCTAAGAGATTGTTGCGACATTACAGCTGTGAACTCAAGATCTTGAGATTGTTTCGACATTACAGATGTGAACTCTAGATCTTCGTAATTTCTAGTTGTTACTAGAAATCTTAGCATAGCAGTCAGCCCTCAAGGGGTGAGATTCTTCTTCTCGCAGTAGTGTCTTGTTTCTAGATTATTTCAAATAAGGGTCCGTAACCATTCGTAAATAATTACACCAGTCTTCAGTTTCATGAGGTAATTTCCGAAGCAAATTCAGATGAAAGAACTTTTCCTCTTTAGCTACCGTCTTCTAGACCAGTGGTTCCCAACGTGGGCCGTACCGCCCCCCGGTGGGCGTTAGAGAGCTTGAAGGGGGCGTTTGTGAACAAAGGCAAATTTGGGGGGCGTTGACGCCCAGCCGGCGCCCCCCTAGCCAACACTGGCAAGGACGTGCGGATAAGATTAATTAATAACAAAAATATGTTTCAGCACGTAATTCCAAATGTCCTTCAAGCAAGATCAGTGGGGATTAAAAGTACATTATATCTTTGTTCCTAACACCTGCGTCAATAGTTCACGAATGAGTTGCAGCAAGCGCTGTGCACAAAACGTTGGTATTGGTACACAATACTGACAATCAGAGACAATAGCTTTGCTCCTACACCTGCTTCTATAGTTCGTGAATGAGTCGCAGCAAGCGCTGTGTACCACAGGGATCACCATTGTTAGTATGCTTATGTTCCGGCTCGATCAACAATGCTTATACGTTACACTCGTCAGTGTTCGATTGTTCGGTAGTGCCTTCAGAGTTTCAGACATAGCGACTGTGAAACTGTGCGGTATCTACAACTAAGTGGACCTACTTACTGCCAATAAAGATAAAAAAAAGTATATCAGAATATTTGTGTACCCAATTTATTTCAATATTTTTCTAGGCCTCTTTTTGTACTTGAGTCAACACAGGATGTATCCAGTACTGTATGTTAATTAAATATTTACTGTATTTCGTTCTACGATATAATAATCTATTGAAGTAATGTTTGTTGAATGATTGATGCCTATTTCTCCCGCCAAAGCAAAAAACTTATTGAACTCGTTGCGAAAAGGCTGGCTCCGGTTTTGCCGGTGTGTGTGAAAACGCCCTTAGGCTGACTTTTTTTAAAATAAGTTTTATTTTTTTAGTTTTTTATTTTCTATGGAGGGAGTTGTGTAGAGTTATTTCTCTGACCATAAAGTACCCCCAGAAGCTCACAACTCGTGGTGCCTGTGTTCTCCTGCATGGGAGCGCATTTGGATCTGCAATTTCTTTCACTTGGTCCAGGCCTCTGCTGTGTACTTTCTTCTCTGTGTCAGTTGATCAACTTTGTTCTCTGGCCCTCGTGGTAATTTAGGGTTATGGAAAGAGTGTCAACAACAGGTGCAAAGTGTGTCGACTTAGGAGCTTGTCGAATTGAATGTGTGGAATAGAGAAGAAAAATGTTTATAATTTTTTTAAATGTATTTTCCTGCACTTACATTGTGTTTGTACTTACATTTTACCAGCAATCGTTATATACAATGGAACAGATGTAATCAGGGTGTTGTAAATGACTTTATAATGGAAAATTATTAAATAGTATGGTCACCGGCTTTGAAAATGGAAAAATAACTTTTTAACCTGTCGACAAAACCCGCTCATACGCTGGAGAGAGAGATTATCGAGTGTCCTGCACAGACTTTGCCCGTCAGTCCTACCCCTTGGCACGCTCAGCCCTTAGTCGCCCACACACACACAATAACAATGCCACTCAGTAGCCCATAACAGATCAGTCCCTCCGGATGTGTGGGTAGAAACCGTCAGTATTACAGTACGCTGGCTAATTCCCTTAGGATTTCAGCAAGTCGAAAGTCCTGGTGGCGGTTCGAAGGGCATCGGTCAGCTATGAGCTCTTTGTGCAGCTAGTTATACATTATCGCGAAAAATGGAAGATTTCAGTCACAGGCCTCTTACGCTAGATTTAAGGCGCATCAAACAGAGTTATAAAATTGGATGAGACATTTTTTACCACATTTCAAATTTCAGTTAAACTTCTATTCTCAAAGCACAGTACAATATATTCCTGTATGTTGAAACACTAATGATAATGATACAGTCAAATTTATGGGTATAATAATTTATATTCATCACTTTCTTCAATATTTTAATTTTTGTTTTCTTTTCTCTCTTCATCCTTTTATAAACAACCGAATCCCAAAGTACCAACAAGTTGGATCACACGAATCTACTGTCTCTTTTCCGTTTCTTTTGATCATTTCCACTTATTATGCAAAATCTGAATTAATGTTTTGAAAAACCTCAAGTCAGCATTCGGGATATATGGCTTAAGAAATGTATTGATACGCCTCATTCTCTAAACTTTTATTCAGTATACTGTGCGTTTTAATTTTAATAGAGATGAAAATCTCTGATATAATTTTATATAAAAAAAAACTTAGAACATCTTTACCATTTTAGCTGGAAATGCGTGAATCGAAGACGGTCTGTAGGACTGTGTGTTAGTAGGAAGCGAGGGGTCCTGTCAGTCGCTCGCTCACGCATAGACGTCCTCTGAAGACAGACAGTTATCCCGTCAGTGTATGGGTTGCTAATATAACCATGAATTAGACTTATACTAACTGGAATTAACTGTTCTCCGTCCATCTTTATGCCTGCCTGTGTATCAGTTTGAGCAAATTCTGTCGAACAGTTTGTTATGAAATTACATATTCAAGTTTCGGACCTGAATATCTCAATTCTATCAACTTTTGATAGAGATCTGCCAAACGGAAGTGGCAGATTAATGATGTCGCTTTTATCTAAATTTTTATGAAGATTTTTCATCTGAGAAATTTGAAGAAAAAGTTATTAACCAAAGCTAAATAAATAACCTATAATGCAACATTGCCTTATAATTCTAATTTAATTTTAATTTTTTTTTCGATAAAGCTTAATAATTTTTATTATTCTTATTTCATTAATACTATTTTGTACATCTTTTCCGTGGCTGGGCGGTAACATAATTTAAAAATACTGTTAAAATTTGTATTTATACATTTTAAATAAGTAATAAATATTTTTTTTTTTACAGTTTACTTGTTGGTCGCAAAATTTTCATGAAATAATGAACACAATTTTCAATTTATTTAATTAAATTGTAATAGTGAATCTGTTTAATGGAATAACGTGATGGTGGTCATATCAAAATTTATTTTTATTTTCACAGATGTCACATTCAAAGAAAAAATGTAGACAGTACAATTTCGAACACTTGAAACATGGTTTTATTTAGGCGCCCTCAAACTAGACATTACCAACGAGCCTGATTTGCCAGAGAGTTTTCTCAAATGAAGGTATGAAACCTTCACGTTTAGAAGAACATTTAACCAAAATACACCCTGACAGAAAAGTTTATCTTACTTTCAAATGCTCAAAGAACAATATTCAAGACGTCCACCTTTAGCTGGTATGTCTTCAGCGGCATCCAAACAAGACACAGATGGGCTTCGTGGCTCTCACAACATTTCCTTGCTTACTGCTAAATCAGGAAAACCGCACACGATTGGGGAAGAATTGATACTTCCATCTGTGTGTGAGGTTCTGTGTACTGTACTGCAGAAGCCGGCGTCTGATATTATTAAGAGAAACCCACTTAGCAATAGCGTAGCACAGAGGCGAATCGACGAAATGTCTGAGGACGTGGAGAGTTCTTTAACTGATTTTTTGAAGATTGCCGAATTTTCTTTACAGCTTGATGAATCTACTTTACCAAACAATGATTCATTACTTCTTGCGTACGTTCGCTTCATTAAATGTGAAAAAAATTGTCAAGAATTACTGTCCGCAAAAAAAATTAGAAACTGATACTAAAGTTTTTTTCAAGTTTTGGAACACTATTTTGAAGAAAAAAGTATTCCTCTGAATAATATCATGTCCTTTGCTATTGATGGTGGTCCGGCATTGGTTGTACGATATCGAGGGCTGATTTCATATTTGAAAAAGGCAGAACCAAATGTAGTCGCCGTGCATTGCGTAATTCACAGACACCATTTGGTTGCAAAATCCCTAAGTGATCGCCTTCACTGCTCACTACAGTATTAATTACCGCAGTTGACAAGATCAGAAGCGATGCTCCCGTCTCTAAAGACCTCGCTGTTGAGAGACGTAAAGCAGTTAAATAAAAAAAGAAGCAATGCTCTCAATAGTAGATTATTTGGAAAACTTTGTGATGAAAATGACGAGGATTTCAATCACTTGCTATTGCAGACAGAAGTTAGTTGGCTGTCAAAGGGTACCTGTCTAAAAGATTTTATGACGGTTTTGACTAAATTATAAAGTTTAAAAAAAAAAAAATAAAGATGATTCATTAAGAGAGAAATTATTGAAATATAAGAATTATATAGCTTATTTAAATGATCTATAACATAAATTTAATGAATCAAACCTACAGCTGCAAGGTGATAATTTGAATTTGATCAAAGCAAAATCAGTTATTTGTGCGTTCATGTCATGTTGCCTTGTACAAACAGAATGTGGGTCGAAGACAATTCTATCAGTTTCCAAATATTTCCTCTTTGGAAACAGATGATTAAGATATTTTGGTATTTTGTCAACGTTTGAAGTACTTAAAGAAACTTTTAAAAACAGATTTCAGGATATTTTAACATGACCATTACAAATTGGGTATTAGAACCTTTCTCAAACCTACATACAGCGGATTTATCGCTACAGGAAGAGTTGATAGATCTGTCAACAAATTAAGAATTAAAATTGAAATTAAAAAATGGATATCAAGAATTTTGTCTACAGAGTTAAATTCCAGATTTATATCCGCCTTTGTGTGCTGCAACAAAAAAGTTTTTTATTGTATTCCCATCGTCATATTTTGCCGAAAGGGGATTTAATATAGTAAGCAATTTACCAACAAAAAAAACAAACAGAACGCGGCGATTTAAGACTCCTGCTGACAAATATAGCACCACATGTAGAAAAATTAGTATCATTACATCAAGCTCAGACATCTCACTGATAAATTTACAATAATTTTCAATATGTTTTTAGTAAAATTTTGTACAAGGCACCAATATTGTAAATGTTCTTTAATAATTTTAAAAATCTGTCCTTGTTTTTCAATATTAATATACCCCAATTCACCGAAGAGTTTGAAGAAGTGGGCAACAAGCCAATTAAATTGAACAACAAAAGATGTCAGTGCTGTTTTTTTTTTTTTCAAACAGGGGGGCGGTCAGTAATTTTTTTTTCGAAAAGGGGGCGGTAGGTCAAAAAAGGTTGGGAACCTATGTTCTAGACCATTCTTACTTTTTAAATCTCATCAGACATGATGAAATAACCATTAAAAGTAAAGGTTCACCCATGATTTCAATAGAGCTGAGCTAAAGACGGAAGTCAAAAACGTAAGAATGTGGACGCGAGTTTTTGGTCAGTTTTACCTGACGTCTTGCCTGACCAAGCAAAACGTCAATCAAGACATTACGTGTATACCGGGCTTTATGGCGGTTGACTGCCTGTCTCGAGTTTCCAACACGCACAATGGTAATTAAGACTGAACATTACCAAAATGCTGCTAAAATTAACTCAGCCTGCTGGAAGAAACAAGCCCATTATTCACATTAATTAACAACATCGTGCTCTGTCACTGTATTATCTTTATAAAATAAAAATCCTTATTTTGAAAAATAATAACCCAGTTTTTTAAAAAAGAAATCATGCTCTTTTGCATTAAATATATATCAGTGCGTGTCGTAAGTCACACGATAATATTCATAAAACTTAAGTGGTCGGTTCTTTAATTCTTCAAACAATTTAAAATATTTACTCAAATGGTGATTTAACAAAATTTCACTAACCCACAATTGCCTCTTTCTCTTTTCACATGGAAGGAGTTTCAAAAACGGGTTTTCAGCTAAATAAAATTCTTCTTCAATATCCAAAAACTTTAATTTTCACCAGTCGAGTCTGATCCTCTGATAAAATTTACTAGACTACTAAATAAAATCGTTTTGGATGGCGAGAAAACTGAAATCGTTTTCAATGGCGAGAAAAGTGAAATAAACCATTTCTTCGGCGAATTCATTCGCGCAAATACTGCCGGTCGTCCACTGCAAGCGTATTTAGCTAGGCATACATACACACATTTGTGCGCCAGCAATTCCGTGGCGATCCATACAGACGGTAAAATGTGTGTGTTAATTGTCTAACGACGAGCCGCATCACAAGCCAATAACAATCGTTACAGATTTGAACGTGGCGAGCATGCGCGACGGTAACCATACACACAGATATCTCACTTAGCAATTTACTCGCGGCAGATAAGACTAAAAAGTAAAGATGAGCAGAGAATTCGTAACTGATTTCATTGCGACATATCAGCAACATACTGCATTTTGAAGGTGAAACCAAAAAGAGGACGCGAACAGAATTTTTTTAAAAAATAGGATATAGTACATTGATAGAGGTTAGTGGAAAATATATAAAAGTTGATAATTCATTAATAAAAAAAAAAAATCCACTGTTTGTGGAGTACTTTTCGAAGGAAATATATATATATAAATGAAAATTGAACAAGACGTGTAATAGGCGAAGACTTAATCTATAAAACTAATTTACGCTATTACTACGACTTACTACTGTTTATGAGAGATCAACACGAACCAATGGACAGTATCAGCAATATAGAAAGCCCAAATTATGAAGGGGAAGATGAAGGATATTGAGGAAATGTATAGGAAGATGTTTCTGTGCATTTATGTAATACTGAATAAATCGAAGAAAATGCTTTTCAAATAGTACAAGTAACAGTATATGGTCTTGTTTATAATATTCCTGCAACCACTTTTTTTTTGTCATACTGTCAGTTTCTTCCTCTTCTTTACAGTTCTAATATAAGCTGCTGCACGAATAAATACTTTATTTGTGGGCAGAACTTGAAAACCTGTTTCATTTCAATATTGTCACATCGCTTGTAACATAACCTCACTACACTTGGCTCGCGATGTTTTGGAATTCCCAGTGAGCCGCGAGCCAGGAAATCATGACGGATAAATCCGTAGACCACTACCATAAACACAACAATTTGAGCGCGGCGAGCCAGCTCAACGACAAATGTGTGAAACTGATGTTCCTGTGTATGGGCTTCGACAAGTACAGGCTCGTCGCGAGAATATTCGCGCGCAAATCTTCAGCGAGCTTACTCGCGCTCAAATGTGTGTGTGTATGGGCAGCTTTTGAGCGACTAACAGGTCTCCTGTAGTCGCGCCTATTGGTGCGACTGATCCCAACACAAGGAACGTTAAGGGTCGTCTACACGAGCATCACTTTTACGGCAATGTGTTTCCGGCAAGTATTACATCTGAGTGGCCGCAATGTTGCGGCAATATGGACGTGTGGCCGGGCAATGCAGCCGAGTTTCCAGGAAATACGTCCCCATTGTTGTCGGTATTTCTGTGTGATGTCGAGTGTGGCTGACATGTTGATTTTCCACTAAAACTGGTGGTTTCGACCCCCCTTTTAGTGGAGAAATATTGCTTTTAGTGGTTAGTGGTTTTTTCTAGTGTTTTTTTTTGTTTTTTTCTTTTCTTCTAGTGGTTCAGTAGAATTCAGTTTCAATTAATGAAAAATCAAAAACAAAGCCACTTTTCGAAATATATTTCTACTTTATTTAAGTAGTACTTATTTTTACTGCATAGGAAACATTGAAGTTGGCTGAGTTTTTATTCCATTTCACTTTTTTTTTTTTTTTTTTTTTTTTTTTGCTGTCGTCAGTCTTTACACTGGTTTGATGCAATCCTCCATCCCTTCCTATCCTGTGCTAACCTCTTCATCTCTACATACCCCTTACAACCCACGTCATCAATTATCTGCTTCATATATTCTAATCTCTGTCTACCTCTACAGTTCTTACCTTCGACTGTTCCCTCCACTAACAAATTAACCAATCCAGCATGTCTCAAAATATGTCCTACCAGCCTGTCTCTTCTTCCTGTAAGCTTCTTCCATAAACTTCTTTTCTCACCCATTATTTCCAAAACTCGTTCATTTCTTACTTTGTCTGTCCACCTAATTTTCAACATTCTTCTGTAGCACCACATTTCAAACGCTTCAAGTTTCTTTCTTTCCGGTGTTCCTAAAGTCCATGTTTCGCTACCGTAAAGTGCTGTGCTCCACACATAGAGTTTTAAAAAGTTCTTTCTAATTCCTAGATCAATATTTGAAACTAAAAGGTTTCTCTTTTTCATGAAGGCTCTTTTTGCTAGTGCTATTCTGCTTTTAACATCATTCCTGCTTCGGCCATCGGTTGTAATTTTGCTTCCCAAGTAACAGAACTCACCCACTTCTCCTATTGCATCTGATCCTATTTTTATATTTAATCTGCTAGTATTGGTATCATTTCTGCTACATGTCATCACTTTTGTCTTGCTTTGATTTATATTCAGTCCAAAATCTTCCTTCAGTATTTTGTTCATGCCATTCAATAACTTCTCAATATCCTCAGCCCTCTCTGCTAACAAGACAATGTCATCAGCAAATCGTAGCATACTGATTTTTTCTCCCTGAAAACGTATGCCACATGGAAATTTTTCTTTGACCTCCTTCATTGCTTCTTCTACATACAAGTTGAATATTAACGGGGATAGACTACAACCTTGTCTCACACCCTTTTTAACTGATGCATGTCTCTCGTGATTCTCTACTTTTATTACAGCCACTTGATTCTTATATAGTTTATAGAGTATTCTTCTATCTCGATACTTTAGACCTGACTTCTTTAAAATTTTTAACATCTTGTCCCACCTAACATTATCAAAAGCTTTTTCTAAATCAACAAATGCCATAAAAGTATCTTTGTTTTTCTTGATCCACCCTTCAAGTATTAATCTTAAAGACAGAATTGCTTCCCTTGTACCGCGATTTTTCCTAAACCCAAACTGATCTTCACCTACTATCTCTTCTACTACCCTTTCCATCCTTCTGTATATTATTCTGGTCAGTAATTTTGAAGCATGCGATGTTAGACTAATGGTGCGATAATTCTCACATTTGTCGGCTTGTGCTTTCTTTGGAAGTGTGAAGATGATATTTTTATTAAAATCAGTTGGAATTTCTCCTGTTTCATAACTTTTTGATATCAGCTTGAATAATCTTTCGATTCCTTCCTCTCCTAGGGATTTAAGAAGTTCTGCAGGGATCTCATCAATTCCAACTGCCTTATTTGCTTTCAAGTCATTCAGAGCTTTATTAAAATCTGTCCTCAAAACAGGATGTCCTAAGTCATCAATGTCGTCATCGCCTTCCTTTTCCAATACACTATTGTTCAAGTCTTCCCCAGCATACAGTTTCTCAATGTATTCCTTCCATCTGTTAGCTCTATCTTCTGACCTTAAAAGAGGTTTCCCATCGGCAGCTTTAATGTTCATACCTCTTTTCTTCATTTCTCCAAAATTCTGTTTGATCTTTCTATTTGCAACATCTACTTTTCCTGCGACCATTTCCTTTTCTACTTCTTCACACTTTTCTTGTAGCCATTTTTCTTTTGCTATTATGCATTTCCTATTTATTTTATTTCTAAAAGTTAAAATAACAGCTAATTGAATTAATTATAATCGATTAAGATTTCTAAGAATATTTAATAGATTTCTTCGTTTATTTTAATTAATAATGTTCATTTATTAAAAAATGTTCGCTGTTCCGTAATGTCATGACCACTGATTTATGGTTTTTAGTAAAATATGAACACTGACTGTGATATTCAACTTTACAAATGATTAAACCATTCAAGTTCTACTAAACATGGTGTTTGTGCAGAAAATATTTATTATTTTCAACCAATAAAATTAATTGATGAAAATTATTAATAGAAATATTTGAATAGGTAAATATTTTTAACTATCCCTTACTCGATCAATGACTTACCTTTTAACAGTGGTGGATCCAGGATTTTGGTTTGGGGGGGGGAGACTTGAGCGGATTTCATTTTGGAGGGGGGGGGGAAGGCGGCTTGAGCGGATTTTGGTTTGGGGAGGGCTTGATCGGATTTCGTGGGGTGGGGGGCTTTATAGTCATGCCGCCCTTAAAAGATCATCTGAAAAAGATGAGTTAATATAAAATAGCAGTTGATTAAATAATTTATTGATGATTCATTGAATTACTACTTGCATGTTGATGTACTGATTAATTATACAGAAATTTAATGTGTATTATGTAATAATAAAGGTAACCGTTTTAACAATATATCCATTATTCTCTTTCGTAATAACGAAATATTTGTTTAGTGGTTACGGGAGTAGCGCCGCTTTTTGTTAGTGGTTTTCTGGTGGTTTTAGCAGTTGAATCTGGTGGGCAACTAGTTTAACGGTTGGCAACACTAGTTGACGGTGATACCACTCGCCGGCCGAACATTCACGGCAACCTCTCTTTGAGTGGTCGAGTCTGATGCGCATATAGGCACATTGCACGTGTTTTTTTTTTTACCAATTTTTTTTTACCAATTTTTTTACCAATTTTTTTTTTTTTTTTTTTTTTTTTTGATAAAATCCGTGTCGAAATGAATAACTGATCACCCGAAAATACCTTAAATTTTTTAAATGAAATATACTTACATCCAGAGTTGTGGGGTGTTGAAGCATCCATTTACAAAGACCGAGAAAAGAATTAAGACAGTTGGAGCTGCATTGCCACAAAGTTTGATGTTTCCAATGATGAAGCATACAAAAAATTTAAAAGTTTGAGAATATACACCAAGAACGAGTTAAAGAAAACAAAAAACAAAAGTGGTAGCGCAGGTGTTATGCAAGTGCTTTCGACATAGTTGGCATTCAATGCAATGTCATTCGTGTCATCTCCGATGAAGGGATGGCAGTCAAGATAGCCAGAACAATGCCAACCGAATGACTGAGTGGACTTACTTACGTTTATGTATCCTTCCAATCTGGTGGCAACTGGTAATCCTTTCCTCATGGCTGTATCAGTTTTTGAAATTTTTTTTTCCAACCATGCAAATCAAAACTTCGAAATCAGTTTTCGACATTCTTGTGAGTTTTTAAAACAGTAATGATCTAGTTCTATTTCTTTGGCAACAGGCATAATCACATCACGCTTACTTAGATAAGGACGCATCCACTCCCTCTTCTTTCTTATATCATTTTGCAAGCTAACATATGCAGCAGCCACATTTACTTCGCCCTCTGCCATGATGCTGATTGCCGAGCACTCAATGCGTGTAAACGGGAAATGTTGAGCAATAATAAAGCGCATCAAGTGCCCGGCAATTGTGGAGACACACATTGCTGGGCCATATACTGAGCAGCTGTTGCCGGGCAACTATTACGTAATAAATGCCAGAATGTTGCCAGAAAAAGATGCTCGTGTACATGTTCCTTTACTGAACAGGGTCCACTGCAAGCGATCTTGATAGACCGATTATAGCTGACGACGGGCGACGAGCAACTGATCCTACCGAAGTTGGATTAATCGCTTGTAGTAGTCGTTACGTATTCTATGCTCCACGATTCTTTTCGTGTATATCGCTGTTTTTGTTCGTTTTACCCATCAATATGGGCAGTGAGAAATTAATGAGTGCCGTAAATGAGAAAACACTGTTGTTAAAGGCCCGGGCACACAGAACGCGACAAGCGACAGCAGCAAGTGGTCGTTCTCGTCGCCGCGACACGTCACACAGGACGCGACAACTCCATAGCGACAGAGAGACCCTCTCTCGCGAAGAGATCTGTACTTCTCTATTTCTTTCTTAATAAGTTTTCCTGAGCTAGTAACTTCTTAAAAACATGTCAAGTGATGAGGAGACTCTACTTATTTTGTTCGCACTAACAACGGTCTGGGTTCCTGACATCAGTAAGAAGAGAGAATGCCTTGATGAATACAACCGCCTTTGTCGGGGACTGGTATCACAAGATGATAGATTTTATACATATTTTCCTATGTCTCGAAAATGCTTCGAGAAAATACACAATCTGTTAAAATCAACTATATCAAATTGCACCATGAACTGGAGAAAAGAATTGGTACAATAGAAAGATTAGCCATTTGTATGAGGTATGTTCTGTTCATTTAATATATATTCTTAAAAACAAAACAAAAACGACACTGCCAAAACCAGGACCGGCGCTAGGGGGGGTTAAGCGAGTAAGTATCCCGGGCCTGTGCCAGGGTGTCTAACTAAATGGAAATAAAACTTTCAAAATCTTTCTTAAAAAGGTGTAATTTGATTTTTTGCCTTAAAAATTAAATGTTTTTAAAAGTTTAATATAAAAAATTTTGTTGTGGAGAGGGGGGGGGGAGAAGGGGGGGAGAGTGATTTTCAATCTTCTCACTTCCCAGCTCTTCCCCCTTGGAGGCAGCTGTGTCATTTGTGTGGCGGTCAATATTAAGAAATACCCCTAAAATCATCACAAAATGAAATATTCACAGTAAAAAATACAATTTATTATTGACAATGTACGAGGTGTATTCAAGTTCTAAGGCCTCCGATTATTTTTGTCCAGACTGGAAAGAAATAGAAACATGCGCATTGTTTTAAAATGAGTGTGCACTTGTTGTTAATATGTGACAAAGATGGCAGAACTGTACGACAGATGGAACTCTAGCGGCAGCGTCGAGAATGAGAACTGTTTTAGATACTTAAAATGGTAACATTTTCCTTACTTGAACAGCGTGCAATCATTCGTTTTCTGAATTTGCGTGGTGTGACACTAACTGAAATTCATTGACGGTTGAAGGAGACATGTGGTGAACGAGTTATGGATGTATCGAAAGTGCGTTCGTGGGTGTGACAGTTTAATGAAGGCAGAACATTGTGTGACAACAAACCATAACAACCTCGGCCTCTCACAAGCCGGTCTGACGACATGATCGAGCAAGTGGAGAGACTTGTTTTGGGGGACCACCGAATGATTGTTGAACAGATCGCCTCTAGTGTTAGCATTTCCGTGGGTTCTGTGCACACAATCCTGCATAACGACCTGAAAATGCGAAAAGAGTCCTCCAGGTGGGTGCCACGAATGCTGACGGACCATAACGCACCCGCACATCGGGCTAACGTCACGCAACAGTTTCTTCGTGAAAACAACTTTGAAGTGATTTGTTTTGTTCCCTACTCACCTGACCTGGCTCCCAGTGACTTTTGGCTGTTTCCAACAATGAAAGACACTCTCCGTGGCCGCACATTCACCAGCCGTGCTGCTATTCCTTCAGCGATTTTCCAGTAGTCAAAACAGACTCCTAAAGAACCCTTCGCCACAGCCATGGAATAATGGCGTCGACATTGTGAAAATTTGAAGGTCTGCAGGGAGATTACGTCAAGAAGTAACACCAGTTTCATAGTTTTCTGGTGAGTAGTTAGTTAGAAAAAAAATCGGAGGCCTTAGAACTTGAATGCACCTCGTATTTAACAATCAAAAGATAGGCTCAAATACAAGTATTACTTACTTTAAATAATTACAGTGTAAACAAACAAACATAAAGTGAGAAACTAACAAGAAAAAATATAATTCTGAATAAGAAAAAATATTTTTTATGAGCTGGAAATCTTTTCATATGCATCTCTTAGTACACGTGAAGTAGTGGCCGTCGGATGCGGTGGAAATTAATTTTTCTTCATTGGCTATTCTATAATTTTGTACAACCGTGTGGCTCGTCGCCGCGACAAAGACTCCGGCCCGGTGACGGATCGCTTTGTGTTTGATCGTCCCGATTCAAAACTGTAGTGACATCGCGCCGTGGTACAATATCGCGTGTCGCTGTCGCTTGACGCGTTCTGTGTACCCGGGCCTTTATATATAGCTATGTCCACACTTGTGCCTCTCATTCCGAGTTGATATCTCGTAGCGAACGGACGTGTTTATCGAGCGCTCAAGATAGAACAACAACCTTGGCTAACGTGTGACGGACTTGATTCAGGAAACTTGGTACAGGAAACTACGCGCGGCAATAACCTACATCTAACTGCCCTCCTAGCTGTTAGGGAAATTTGTGTCTCAGGGACTATCCACTGGGTAGTATCCCGCGGGCGCTGAGGTTTAGGGTTGCTCTTGTTGCCGGGAATCCTAACGGTGACAACGAGGCACAAGAGCAACACCCCCACCATAGGCATGTCAGGGGTAAGGAGAGAAGAACAACCCGACGACGAAGAACAAAACAGTGAGGTGATGGAGGAAGAGAACGACCAGGATACTCAACTGACAACACAAGAACAGAACGAACAGTCAAATAGACAAGCATTTATATTTACTGGAAAACAGTTTAGTATAGGACAAGAAGGCGAAGTTCCGCAAGAAGGATTCAACTTTACAACAGTGTACGACAGAAGACGACGAGCACAAAATAAACAAAGAGAGGTACAGGAAATCCGACAAAACTCTCGAGAGAAGATGAAGTTGGACAACAGATTTGCAGTTCTATCAGACCACTCCGAAGAAAGCGATGGAGACCAAGAGGAGCACATGGATGATGCGTCACAATCAGGACAAGAAGAAGAAACAGAAGAACAAGGACCCCCACTTCCAAGGATACCACCAATTGTAACCTACCAAATAGGGAACTTCCTAGCACTAAACCAGAAGATAAAAAGCTTCATTACAGGAGAACTCAAAGTGATCTTCCGCGGAGACAGCCTAAAGTACCATCTTGAGACCATGGAAGATTATGAAATGGTGAGAAGTTTCTTCTTGAGAGAGAAAATAAACTTCTACACTCACCAGACCCCAGTTGACAAAAAGCTAAAGGTGGTAATCAAGGGGCTACCACCAACAACTCCAGAGGACATCATCAAAACTGAACTTATTAATTATGGTTTCGACGTACAAATGGTACACCAATTTAAAAAGAGAGATCCAGATACAAGGGACCTAATTCCACTTTCTACCTATTGTGTAACCCTAAATCCCGGAGAAAAGTCCGAGGAAATATACAACATGAGAGGAATACTATACACTAGAGTAAGTGTGGAGAGTTACAAATCCAGATTGGGACCAAGTCAGTGCCATCGATGTCAGAGACTGGGGCACACCGCAAATTATTGTCAAATGCCCAGTCGATGTGTAAAATGCGCGGGACGGCACGCTACAAAAAATTGCAAAATGAGCCATCAGGAGAAGGCAAAATGTGTAAATTGTGAGGGGGATCACCCAGCCTCGTGGAAGGGATGCCAGGCATACCAGGCCCTTTTGAGACCAATCAAAGCGAAGGTCCAAAATGAGGACAAATCAAAGGACACTAGAAAGACAAGAAATCAGGAGAAGGAAAAATTTATCCGTGACAGCGACACAAAGCAGTCAGAAGACAAAAACAAAGGGAACGTGGAACCAGGAAGAAGCTATGCAGATAAGGTGAAAACAAACCAACAAAAAGAAAATTTGCAGAAGCACCGAGAAGAGAAAGGAAGAGGCAGAGGAAATCAAAGACAAAAAGAAAACACCTTTATGGAGGATCTCAGTGAAATGGAAGACATCCTTGGAAGCATGAGTTTTAAAAAGGCAATCTCCATCTTTATGACAACACTAAAAGAAATAAAAGAAGCCACAAGTGTCTGGGGCAAAATCATCGCAATAATCAAAGGATTAAGCGAAATGATAGATTAATGGCTAATAAGAAGGGGAAACTACTTGATACCAATGTATATATTTTCAACGCAAATGGTTTAAAAAGTAAGAAACAAGAAATCATTGACTTTTTAAAACGGAAGAAAGTGGACATGATGCTTATAACGGAAACACATCTAAAACCCACAGACAATTTCCGAATACCAAACATGAAAATTTACAGAAAGGACAGAGAGAGACAAAGGGGAGGGGGCACGGCAATCCTGATAAAATCAACCCTCACGCACCAACCAAAAACTTTGCCGGAACTTGAGAACATGGAAGCCAGTGCAGTGAGCATCAATGCAATAGATGGAGAAGTAACATTTATCGCCGCATACGTAAGCCCTCGGAAACAACTTACAGAGAATGACTTAAATAGTGCCATGTCAATATCTGAGAGGGTCATACTGGGTGGCGATCTAAATGCTAAACATCCGGCTTGGAATAGTAGAGTCACAAACGGAAAGGGTCAAAGATTAATAGAAATATCTGAAAGACTAAATCTAACAGTTATGGGCCCCGAGGAACCGACTTACATTCCTACCTCCGCAAGACAACAACCAGATGTACTGGATATAGTGATAGCAAAGAATATAAGACGAACTATAAATCTGGAAACCATAAATGACCTATCATCGGACCACAATCCAGTTTTGCTACAAATCAGGAAGTGGGCAAGCAGTCAAGAAAACCCGAAAATCCTTAAACAGACGGACTGGGATAGATTCACTAATTTAATTCAACAAAATATCTGTCCCACCATGGAATTAAATAATAAGCTGCAGATAGATAAAGCAATAAATACTCTAACAAAAATTATTAAAGAAGCAGAAAAACATGCCTCAGTCGTAACGGTAATGGAGACAAAAATGGAAGAACAAGGGTCAGCACTTATAGAAGAACTGAAGTACCTTAAGAACCAACACCGGAAGCGCTGGCAGAGATTTAGGGACCCAGCGGACAAAAGGGAAATGAACAGGTTCGCCAGGGAGATTAGGAAACGATTACAGGAAAGAAGAACCGAACAATGGGAGGACAAAATGTCCCGACTAACCCTCCAACACCGTGACGCATGGAGCCTAGTGCGAGCACTTAAAGAACCAAAACCAGGCAACCAAGCTATCATGGGTCCGAATGGAGCGGTCTTTGACTCAATGAGCCAGGCAGAAATTTTAGCAGACCATTTTGAAGCACAACATGCAACACCAGAAGTACAACTAACTATGGCCCAACAACGGGAAGAGGAAGAAACCAAGCAAATTGCCGAAAACATCAGGAAGTGTGAGGATCCAGTAAACCCTGAGCTAACGAGCCCAACAGAGATAAAAACAATCATCAGGCGACTTAGCAGCAACAAAGCACCAGGAGATGACAAAATCTCAAATATGCACCTTAAAAAACTGCCAAGAAAAGCAATAGTGTTAATAACAAGAATAATAAATAGCTGTATGCTACACTGCTACTTCCCAAAAAACTGGAAAACGGCCAAAATCATAGCCATCCCCAAAACAGGGAAAGCAAATACAGACCCAACCAATTATAGACCAATCAGCCTGCTCAGCAGTCTATCAAAAATCTATGAAAGGGTACTAAAAACAAGAATTACTCGACAACTTGAAGAAAATCATACAATACGACTGGAACAATTTGGATTTAAAGATAAATTATCGGCAACGCTACAACTATACAGAATGGCCGAATTGATAAGCAAAGGTTTCAACACTTCCAAGTCAACAGCGGTGGTCTTCCTGGATATCCAGAAAGCATATGATAAAGTTTGGCACGATATGCTGTTAAGGAAGCTACAACAAGAGACACAGATAGATCAGTGCTACATACGAATAATAGCAGACTACCTTACAAATCGAACCTTCTACGTGTCAGTAAAAGGACAGAGATCGACAAAACGACTAATGACAGCGGGAGTACCACAGGGATCAGTCATATCACCACCATGTTTTAAAGTCTACGTTAACAAATTCCCTGCAATTCCGGGAATCACCTTAGCTCAGTTCGCTGATGATACAGCTGCTATGTGTTCAGGACGTCAACTCAATGCAATAATTAATAAGATGCAGAGACAACTGCAAGAAGTAGAGAAATGGTGCATAACAAATAAAGTGTGCATCAACGCCAACAAGAGCGCGGCAGTATTCTTCACAAAAAAAGAAGGAAACCGGACACACAATTACAACTCGCAGGACATGTAATCCCCTGGAAAGAAAAACACAAATACCTAGGAGTGATATTAGATTCAAAACTCCTGTACAACCACCACATCAAGGACAAATGCCAAAAATCCCTAGGTATTCTAATGAACCTATATCCGATTCTGTACAGTAAGGAACTGTCATTAGAAACAAAAATACGCCTATACAAAACCATAATTCGACCAACCATGCTCTATGGATGTGAAGTATGGGGAACGGCAAGTAAAGTCCACATACAGAAAATACAAATAATACAAAATAGAAGCCTACGTATAATATTAAAGGCAAATAGATATACAAGAATAGACGACCTCCACGATTGGACAAATATACCAAGGATACATACGGCTATTTTCCAACAAACTGAAAGATTCCACGAAAATATGACCAGAACAAGGCAGTCAGTAGAAAACTTAAGAGACGTTGGGAACTACAAACCAAAGAGATGGCATAAGTATAAAGTCCCCCTAAGCATACTTTACCAACCAGAATAAGACAATAAAATAAAATTATACCTAACCACAGATCCTGTCCAGTATATACAACAAGGAGGTTTTCCCCCTGATAAGGGTTTTACCCTCCAAAGTGCACACCACAAAAAGAGAGAACAAGTACAACTTGACACGAAGAAGCAGAGCTACCAAAGGTAGCGGGGCTTGCAGAAAGACACAATGTGACACAAAAAAAAAAAAAAAAAAAAAAAAAAAAAAAAAAAAAAAAACTTGTGCCTCTTCCCTTTCAACTTGCCTTTTCCTCTTGCCCGTTCCTCTTGCAATATGCTCATCTTGAGGCATGCCCTAGAGGCACACATAATGGGGCATGCCCCTCAGTGTTCTGGTGCAGCCGCTGCAATATGGACGATCCAATTTGTCTAACGGACATTGCATCTGCCAATATTATACTAACGAAATACCGGAGGTTACCGAGGATGCCTTTCGTTTGAAAACTCATCTAAATAAACGAAATAAAGTAGATTTGGATCAAGGCTCACCTAAAAGGATTTTCAATTATAGGTTGTCAAGAGCAAGACTCACGTTTAAAAATGCCTTCGGCCTGCTTGCTTCCGTTTTCCGAATTTTCCGGAAGCCAACTGAATTCAAAGTTAAATTCACGATTGTGGACATATTCTTATGTTGCGTATATTTGCCCAATTTCAGTCGTATGCCGCCGTATTGTACAACGTTTTACTGCCCTGTGGAATCTTTGGATATGGAAGATGCCAGCACAGGAACGGAACTTGACGCGGAATTACTGCAAACGACACTGGCTTCACCCCATTTCGGAGAATCCCTTGAAGACATTCTTTGAATGCTTCCCGGATGCGAGATGAATTCGAAGAGTATTTTATGTCACCGACAGGCGGTATACCATGGCAAGATAACTACTTGCTAATGATATAACATGAACATTTTCAGCTTGAGATGTATCTGGAAAATGTAGCTGCGTATAGCATACTTTCAATAAATTTAATTTCTGAAAGAAAGAAACCAGCACATTACCTACCCGTGTATATCTAATATGTTAGAACGAATTGCTCTTGATCCGAGAAAATCGTGTATAGAAATAAATAAGTAAGTTAAGATTATAATGTGATAGCAAGATGTTGATTGAGTTAATTACTTGTTCATTGTGTACGCCTCTTGATGTTATACCAGGTATGCCCAATTTGAATCTATTTTTGACATCATAAAAATGTTGCAGTTTTCGCAGCTGTCGTGATGTAACCATACAACTGACATCAATTAACACAGAAAATATTCCATTCCAATGAATAATCTGAACTTCAAGAAATTTTTAAATGATGACAGGCTGCTACTGTACAGATGACATTTGTTTATTCAGAATGTTCGTTAATACCTTCACATACAAACGTAAATGCATTTGACTGCTTATTACAAACGTTTACTGATACTGAATAATACTATACTTAGTGCTATTCAAATCTATTGATATACTAATTACGTTATGAAGCTTGAACCCTCCCCCCATAC
>JARYHS010013247.1:0-13009 GCA_031002005.1 Vandiemenella viatica | reverse complement strand
GAAAACTCGTGGATTTTACCACGATAACGCACCATCTCACAACGCTATCATTGCGAACGAATTTCTGAACTAAAAACTCGTTAAATAGCTTAGAACAATCACCGTATTAACTGATAGGCCTCCATCCAATTTTTTTTTTTTTTTTTTTAATACAACTCCAATTACTACTTTGAGGCACCCGGTTTCATTGGATACAAGACATGAAAAAGAATTCACGGCGAGAACTGAAGATGATTCCAGAAAAGCGTTTAAAAAATGTTTTGATGATTTGATTATTCGTTGGCATAAATGTATTATTCTGAAAGGGGCCTACTTTGAAGGCGATAAAATAAATTTGGATGAATAATAAATATTTTGGGTTTTATTGACGGATTTGGAGTACTTTTATGACATATCAGTATATATTATTTCTTGTTTCACAGTTGGTAGTATTATGTATATAACAATTTAAGGTACATAAATCTTTCGATCTGAGCTAGAGAATGGATCGGCACTAAACACCGTACATCTGATTTAAGGGCAGTGCTGTTTCTAGTAGGGATGTAACGGATATCCGCATCCGCAAGTGCGGAACTTCCGTGTGAAATCCTACCTCCGCATCCACACTTTGAAATGCGGATACATAGCGGATATTTTGTTTATATTGCATTCTTTTCTCTTTATACGAGATTCTACCAATCGTCGACTAGCTAACAACAACCTGTTTGTTTTTTTTCTGACGATCTTGCAATAAAAGTAACAATGGACTAAACGGTTTTATTTCCTAAGCGACGAATTTACGAGTTTGAACTTGCATGTGAAGTAAAGCGGTCTATTCACGGTCCAACTTACAGGACATCCGTGTAGAACTACCGTAGGATGCGCTCACCCATTCACGCTACTAGAAGGGGTCAAACAAAATGTCCCAAGCAGTCCTTTCCACTCATACTTTCTCGCGGCACACCATGTGTCCTTACCGCACACTCGCAGGATGTTTCCTCCAATCATGATCCAACGTCATAGTTTTCTGGACAGCAAGGAGACGTTTTGGTTGTCTGGGCTTCTAACAACACCCAACACGTCCTACCTGTAGTCCTGTAACCCCTTTCACGACCCACTGAAAGTCCTTTACTGGAAAATCGGATCATCGTAGGTCCTACAGGTTGTATTGTGAATGTGCCGCTAGAGCGGTGGAAAGGCGGGTGGCGGGCACGGAGATGTGTGGTGGCGTGGCCTTGTGCTTGACGCTTCAATAGTAGAGCCACGTCGTAGGTCCTACAGGTTGTATTGTGAATGTGCCGCTAGAGCGGTGGAAAGGCGGGTGGCGGGCACGGAGATGTGCGGTGGCGTGGCCTTGTGCTTGACGCTTCAATTAGTCGAGCTGCATCGTAGGTCCTACAAGTTGTACTGTGTATGTGCCGCTAGAGTGGTGGAAAGGCGGGTGGCGGGCACGGAGATGTGTGGTGGCGTGGCCTTGTGCTTGACGCTTCAATAGTAGAGCTACGAATTCCGCAAGGTTCATATGACAAAGATTGTTTTTTAGTCGCGTGTGTGGTTACATAAATAATTTAATTCACTTGTGAAATGATCCCACGTTTTTCGTTGGAGAAAGATGAGGCAAATCTAATAATTCAGTAAGGCAGTATTATATGCAAATAGACTTGAATTATGAAAAAATGTTGATGTTGGCATAAAAAGTATACTTTTTTGGTTTGAAATTGAAATAAAGTTATATATTAAAGTCAAGATTTATAAATTTATTTTTCGACCTCCGCTTCCGCATCCGCAAAACATCCTCATCCGTCAAGCACTGAACATCCGCAGAGATGACCTCCGTAAGAACCCTCGTTCTTAGCTAGTGTACGCGAGATAATGGAGGCTATGACGTCACAGGGCACGGTGAGTGAACGACAATGGCGGCGCGTACAGGCCGGGCTAATAGACAAGCCACGCCTGATTTATATTTCAAATTGTGTTTTGCTGTATTAGCGGCGGTGCAGTATAAACACACTGCACGGTGGCGACCACAATGCAGGACCGTGACGCACAAAGGCCGACTGTAGCGTGTTTGTTTGGTGGGCCGTTCCGTTTTTTCTCGTCGTTTCGTAGTTTACTGCAGCGGAAACATCGATAATGGACCACCACCCTGCTCATGCACTGGGGGTAGTCACCCTCACCATACGGGAAACTCACCCCCTTCATTCGACTATCGATAACTTTATTCAAAACTAGAGTCATACAGATTTCTTTTCTGTCACTCCTATTTAATCTCATGACTTTTTTACTAGCTTGGAATGTTTATCTAATGCCTTTCTTTTTTAGAATCTGACCCAAATTTCCAGCTTTCTCAAAAAATTCAACTGCGGTGGTTTTCCTTGGCTCTCTCTAAGAGACGCAAATGTATACTGAAATGAATCCTTCACAGGAGTTCAGCGGGATAGCGTCGTAAAAAGACAACGTTTCGACAACCGGCTCGGTTGTCTTCATCAGGTCTATTACTCCAAATATTGTTACCTGAAATCACAAACCCGATTGACTCAGCAGCGTCGTCGTCCTGAGCATTTTCTGCTTTATCTTTTTAAGCAGTTTATTGCGAAGTGTTTGTCTGTTGACACTTCCTTCAAACGTTAAAAAGTCAGTAGCATTACTTTTGGTTTGTCTTTTGGTTTGCTCGGTTCTATTTTTAGTTTTATGTCAATATCGACAGCGGTCTCTTGTGCTTGTCATATATTGTGTAGTATTGCCCTAAGTTGGCAATTAAGGGATTGTTTGAGTTTCTGGATGCTCGGTAAAAAGATCTTGTAATCTGTGCGATTCTTTCTTCAAGCATCGGGATACCTGCGGCTTCGTGCAGGTCAGCTGTGGGAAACCGGGGAGGCACATGTAGTGCTCGCCGAAGCGCACGATTCTGCATGGTCTGCAGCCTTTTTATCGAGGACCTGGAGGCGTAGCCCCATACGGGACACGCGTACTCAATTACCGGTCTTATCAGGCTGCAATATACGCTCACTCCGGTATTGGCTGCCAGTGCGCTGTCCGTATTTAGAATAGGGTACAGCTCCCTCAGCCTCGTTGCTGCTTTGAGTCGGGTCTCCTCAATGTGACGCTTCCATGTGAGCCTGGAGTCAAGCGTCACACCCAGGTATTTTACAGTGGTTGACCACTCGATGTCCTCTCCGTGAAGTCGTAGTTTTGGTGTCTGGTTGCGCTGGCGATCACGTTTCCCCAGACGTCTCGTCAGCATTATTGCTTGGGTCTTGGTCGAGTTTACGGTAATCCTCCACCGCCTGGCCCAGGCTTCAGTTTGTTGAAGTACTTGTTGTAGACGCCGAATGGCAGCAGCTTTACATCTATGCGCGGTGAAGAAGGCCGTGTCGTCCGCGTATAGGGCTGTGCGAACCGTTGCTGGAGCAGGGATGTCGGCAGTATACAGGTTGTACAGTACCGGCCCTAGTACTGACCCTTGTGGCACACCTGCATTGATTGGGCGGCGAGAAGATAGTTCATTCCCAACTCTCACTCTGAAGGATCTTCCAGTGATGTAACTCTTAATTAGCTTCACAAACGGGCCGGGGAGTCCCTGATTGTAAAGCTTATAAAGTAGTCCGCTGTGCCAAACGGAGTCAAATGCTCGTGCCACATCTAGCAGGACTAGCGGACAGTAGCTCCGATGGTTGAATGCGATCGTGGCGCGCTCAACTATGCGCATGATCTGCTGGGTGGCGGAGTGACCCCTCTGGAAGCCGAACTGGAACTCCGGGATGATGTTCTCTCTGCGGATGTGTTCTTCCATCCTCTTGAGAAGGAGCCTCTCAAAAACCTTGCTTAGGGACGGGAGGAGGCTTATGGGCCTGTAGTTTTGGGGGAAAGTTCCGTTCTTCCCTGGCTTATGGACTCCGATCACCGTTGCCTGCTTCCAGCATCGGGGGTAGTGCTGAGTGCGTAATATACAGTTGAACAGCTCGGTTATCCGTTCTACTGCTGGAGCTGGAAGGTTTTTCAGCAGCCTATTTCCCAAGTTATCATTTCCAGGTGCCTTTTTGATGTTTAATCTGGAGATGATTCGGCGAACTTCTTCTGCAGAGATCTCGTCGATCTGGTAGCCGTCGTCATCAGCGGCGAGGAAGCGCCGCAGTCTTCTGCGGATATCCGCAGATTCTTCCTCGTCGTCGTCCTGCGCAGGCCGAAACTGCTTCTCAAAGTAATCGGCGAGGGGATTGGCCTTGTCTTTATCGCTGAACACTAGTCCCCTCTCACCATGTAGCGGGGGCAATCTTGTCCGCTTCTTGGTGAACCGGCGGGTCTCGACCCACAGATTACCGTCGGTCACGTTCAGCGACGCTAGGCGAGCGGCCCACTCTCTGTTGCGGTGTTCCTGGAGACTCACCTTCAGCTCGCGCTGTAGGACGATTTAGGAGGCGCCTGGTGTTGGGCTGTCTCGTAAGCCTCCACTCCTTTGCCACTCTGTTCTTGTGTCTAATCTGAGCCAACAGATTTGGCGGTAATTGACGTGACTGTTGTCTTATTGCGGGAGGAGGCGTCGCAGAATTCGCTGCGTCAAGGATGACAGATGAGACCTGTTTTATAGCCATCTCAATTTGCCTCTCGTCCAGTGGGCGCAGACGCTGGAGGGATTCTGAGACGTCTTCGCGGAACCGTTCCCAGTTTGTACGGTTATAATTAAATTCATTTGGAACAATTTGTCTCCAAGATCCAACGTCAATGTTCATCATGACTGGAGAGTGGTCTGATGAGAGCCTGTTCATGGTGGTTGCGGAGACGAATCCAGCAATGCCTCGGGTGATTACTATGTCAAGGACATCAGGGCGGCTGCCGCTCCAGGGGTGGTGGGTCGGCTCGTCCGGTCCCCAGACCTGGAGGTTGTTCCTGGCACTCATTCTGTATAGCTGGTTTCCCGCTGGATTGCTGATTCTTGACTTCCATGCAGGATGTTTTGCATTGAAGTCGCCTCCAATGATGAGCTTGCCCCTAAGGGTGAGCAGCTGGCGGATATCATCTTCAATTGGTGCTCTTCGTGGCGGTCTGTATGCTGAGACGACGGTGACCGGTCCCGATGTGGTTGCCATTTCGATTGCTGTTGCTTCGATTATTTGCAGTGGTGGAGTGTGTACCGTGTGGTGAGGGATGCCTCTTTTAATGTATATGGCCACTCCTCCTCCCGCAGTCGGTCTGTCATGTCGGTAGCACAGGTAGTTGGCTACCGTTGCTCTGAGACCAGGTTTTAAGTGAGTTTCGGCTACTAGACATATATCTACGTTCTCTTCCCGTAGGAATTGCCGAAACTCACCGAGTTGTTGGAAAATGCCGTCGGCATTCCATATGCATATTGATATGCCATCTATGTTAACTCTGTCCATGACTGGCGTGGGAATTCTGTGGAAGGTCAGCTCGGTGAGCCGTCGTTATTGCGGATTTAATGTCCGCGGCCAGTTGATCGAACTTTGTCAGTAGTGTCGTTAACATTGTCAGAAGCGACCCAACAATGTCGAACAGACGACCCATAGCTGCTCCTCCCTCGTTGCTTTCTGTGGGGAGTGGATAGTGCTGTTGGTGGTTTTGCCTTGCTTGAGTGGGCAGGCCTTGAGTTTCTGCCGCTTGTGGCAGTGATTCTGTAGTGTCTCGCGACTGGCTAGTAGATGCCTCCGCGTAGGAGGTCATTGGAGTTGTTTTCTTTGACGGTTTGGTGTTGTTCTTCTTCTTATTGGCACCTTGTGCCTTTTCCCGCGGGATTTGGTGCTTAGGTGGCTTGGGTGACTTCTGAGATGTCGTGGAGGTTGCGTTATTGTCGCCTCGTCGTGGTTGGTTCCGCTCTGTGGTGGGTTTGTCAGCTGGTGGCTGGGTGTTCCCGGAATCCTGTCTTTTCTTTTCCTCACGCTGCTTTTGCGTGTTGGCAGCCTGTTCTGCAGCGACCCCGCGCTGCCTGTCCCTTGCCCGTTTGAAGGCCATGCAGCCTTTATAGCTGGCCACATGCTGACCACCGCAATTTGCACATTTGGGACTGCCCTCCCCCTTCTTTAGAGTGCAGTCATTTGATAAATGTGCTCCTGCACACTTTACACACTTTGAGGGCATGTTGCAGTGGCGGGCGACATGTCCTAGGGCCTGGCAATTGAAGCATTGAACTGGGCCATTGGAGGATCTCAGTTTTTCAACTGAGATGCGCAGTGACATAAGAGACTCCAGTTGAAAGATTTTTCTATTTTGGGGCCTGTCAGGCATGACCACCAAGAAGAGTGGCATAATGTCTGAAGTGCCAGGTCTCTTCAGCTGGGCCACTGTGCGTATGTCAAGTCCGATATCTTCAAGCTCTTCCTTGATGTCATCAGTTGGTAATGTTGAGGGCATCCCACGGAGGACGACCTTCAGTATCTTCTCAGCAGCAGAAGGGAAGGTATAATAGGGTATGCCCTTCCTCTGCAGCGCTGCGGTCACCTTAAGGTAGTGGTCGGTCGAACTGAAGGTTAGCTTGACCTTGTCGCCTCCGGCCGACTTGGCTTGGAAAGGTTGATTTTCCAGAATGCCTTTGATCATTTGGTACAGTTCCTTATAACTGTTTTGAAATTGTACCACAATAGGAGGAATCAAATGCTTTGATTGCTGCTGTTGTTGTATTTGCTGTTGCTGTTGCGGCTGCTGTTGTTGCTGCTGCGGCTGCTGTTGTTGTTGCTGCGGCTGCTGTTGTTGTTACTGCTGCGGCTGCTGCTGTTGTTGCTGCTGCGGCTGCTGTTGTTGCTGCTGCTGCTGCTGCTGTGGCCTGTGTTTGATGCTCCATCTGCTGTTGTTGCTGCTGCTGCTCCGGTCCTTCCTGGTACAGCGCGTCATATCGGTTTCTGAGTTCTATTCTGCTGGGGTCTAGGGTCGGCGGAGGCTTGCAGGTGCGACGTGCTTGCGTGAACCCTTCGCCGTCCGGTTTTCCTCCAGCTGAGCTCGTTTTTCGGTTTTTGTTCGTGGATGTTCCACGAATCTGGAGTGTGGCGGATGGTTCTGGGAAACTGAAGGCACCGACGATTTTCTTCTTTCCCGCCTTTTTGTCTTTGCTGGTGGTGGCGAGCTGCGACACAGGGATGCTGATTTTACTGTTGCTGGCTCTCTTCTCACTCCTCGACATCTTCGCTTTACCACCGAGGAGCGGTGAGGTGCACCGCTTAGGTTGCGCGGGAGTCGAGTCCGTGGGCAGGCCCGGTTGTCGTTTGCGTTGTGTGAACGGTCCTCAGTTATATCCATATTCGAATCCGAGTTCGGTTGCCAGGTCGTCGTACCATGTTGCGTAGCCGTCCTATTCATATCCGTTGCCAAGTCCGTTTCCGTTAGCCGGGTCGTCAACGTGGCCGCTACTGCCGCCGGCAAAGCCGAGTGCGCTGGGGCACTCGGCCCGCCTGGCGCGACAGCGCGGCGAGCACTTTCCTCATCGCACATCTTGTCTCAGCGAATGCCAACTCGGAACTTGCAGAGATGCAACCAAACCGGTTTGACCCCGTCTATGGCCGTGTGCACCGCCGACCAATCAAAGAGCAGCGTGTAGCTTCCCTTGACAACAGTCTATAAATAGGAGCCAGGGCTGGCTCGGTGCGACACGTGACTGCCCGCACCTGCACCAAATTTGCTGCGACTGGTCAATACTATCATATAGTGAGTAATTGCACGTACCGCAATATTTAAAATAATAGGGTAGAGGGGCGGCAAAAGCTGCCCAAAGTGCCCAGTGACGCCATGGGTTACCCATGGCGCCACGAACTTCAATTGTTTGTTTTGTTTTTTTTGCTCGCGAGTCAGTCGTGTCTTGTCCTTGTAAGTGAGTTTTAACCTGATGAAGACAACCGAGCCGGTTGTCGAAACGTTGTCTTTTTACTACCCTATCCCACTGAACTCCTGTGAAGGATTCAATTCATCAATACGCCTGGAACGTCGTCACTCACAAACATTTATTTACTCCCACGCATACCTCCTCACATATGTAGTAATTGTTCCAAGAGGATAGCTATTTAAAAGGGGGGAAAAACTAGCGTATTGGTGAACGGTTAACGTTCTGGCCTCACATTCGGGAGGACGCGGGTTCGAATCCCCATCCGGGCATCCAGATTTGGGTGTCGGAAAGACAGAAAAGAAAATCAAATTATTGTTTAAAATTGAGCGAGTGTCTACGTCGTGATTCCGTCAACAGGTTTTCTGGCCGCTGCGAATCTGTGAAGTTTTTGTCCCGTATCGCGGGGCTTGGGCTGCGGAGAGACGTTTTAATCCGGTGGACGTCACGGGTAGCGTAACGGGCGTATTATGCAGCCAGGACGAAAGTAATGCGGACTCCATTAGGGACGAAACTACTTGGCCGAGTCTCCCGCGAGCGGACGATTTGTCTGTTTGAAACCGTCTTCCAGGAGCGGTCAGAACCTGACAACACAGAAAAAGTAAGCTGGACGTCGGAAAAATACGTCTGCAAAGAGGTAGCGCATATACGCGGCGATAAAATGATCGCAATACACGCTCTGTAGAATATTGGAGACGGAATCAATTTGACATCATTAACAGGTAGTTACACGTTGTATAGTACCTGTATACACTGCCTGACAGACAAAGTGAGCCAATCAGATGGGGAGGAAGAATCGAAATGAAAATTCATGAGTTGCTGGGGTATGTGACATATTTCAGTGATTACCAAATCAAGTCAGATTTATATAGAACTTTGTAGTGTGACGTCACTTGTCAGTATGACGTTGCACCCCCTCTGTCCTGGATGCATGCACTGATTCGGTTGTGAAGGCTGTCATGAAGCAGTTGTATCCTCTCCTGATGCAAGCTGGACACAACTGTTGTAACTGGTCCTTGATATCTTGGATACTGGCACTAGGACGGAGTTGACATCAGAGCTAGTCCGACACATGTTCTATCTGGGGATCTTGCTGGTCACGGGAGTACCTCAACATTACGCAGACAGTTCATAGAGACACGTGCCGTGTATGGAAGAGCATTGTCCTGTTGGTACTGTCGCGTGAGAGGTAACACATGAGGACGCAAGATGTCCGTGACGTTCCGTTGTGACGTCAGAGTTCCCTCAATTACTACCAGTCGTGACCTGAAGTAACACCCGATGGCTGCCCACACTATGAATTCAGGATTAACACCACTGAGCCTCTCCAGATCACTGGAAGAGAGGGACCTCTCCCAGGTTTCACCATACTTGCCTACGATGGTCATACTAGACGCTGAGAATTATGCGACGTTATTTATTACGTTCAGGATTCTGCAATGCCTCAGATGACCATTCTGGGTGCTGATATAAGAACTTGTTTCTGATAGAACAATAATTTACAAAAATTTAAGGAAATGTTTTACTGCCTAGTAAATTGGAAAGAGAAAGCCGGGTGTATGCGTAGTAATATTCGTACATTTTGGTCAGTGTTGCTTCTTACTAAATTCACTCAATAAACTATCTCAAGTAGATATAGCTATTCGAAATATCCATTGCAACCCGTTATGGAATCGTTTCAGGCGTATGTCTGTGAGTGTGCTTATATCTGTATGTTTGTTTGTGTTTATGTGTGTGTATGTGTGTGTGTGTATGTTTGTGTGTGGCGTGTGTAAGTAGGCATGCATAAGAGAGTGAGATGGAAAAAGAGGGTGTCATGTTTGTTTGTATAATTTTTTTTTCCATGTGTGTATATTTGTGTGTGTTTACTTATTTATTGGTGTGTGTTTGTCCGTTTGTAACGTTGAAACGCCAATTTGGAGTAAACCAACTGTAGCTTTACACTAACATTATTCCTTTATTCGAATGCTGAGATGCACTTTTTTGTTTTTCAACTTCGCGAACGTTTCGACCGAAACCTCAGGGCATCTTCAAAGACAAATTTCCGATTTATTCGTGAACTTTACCAAAACGCAGGTCAACGGATAACGTATGAATTTACAACTGCTGATACAAGTAAAAGTTGTATGAGTGTAGCTTATTCAGAGTAATAATCTCTTTAAAAAGCATACAGTTTTCCCCCCTATGCTAACTAACCATTGATGGCTTCCATTCTGTTTCGATTAGTATAAATTCTATTTCCTGACTACAGAATACAGTTGTGGTTAAATGCGCTGTACGACGTACCTACAAGCAAACAGAATATCTTTGCTCTCGCGGTGCACGCCATTAATCTCCTTGGCTGTTGTAAGATTTGGCCGCGAGCCACAGAGAAAAATCCCTCCCCTATTACACACAACCGCGTTATTATTATTATTACAGGGGCGGTTTTTTTCCTGGCAACAGCCTCGACGGCGAACCGATTCTTCATCGTTTCTTTCGTCGCTCCGCGTAGTGTTCCACTCTTCAAGAAGTAGGGCGTCTTGCTGCTAGAAAAATAGCTACGTCCTATCAACTCGCCATAGCACTCCGTTATCACACACTCAGGGCAGATGGCTCTGTACTGTAAGAAACACTTTTAGGCGGTGTCTTAGAGAACAATTCCCACGCGATGTTTTACACGTAGCGGCCAATCTCCCACACTGCGGAAACTTGACGATAACCTTGCGAAGTACCATTACAGGTGGAATGAGTTTAAACAAGGTGTGACCTATGAATATCAGGAATATTGCGTTTCTCTTAAAAACAGATGTGTTTACGTGCATGTGTTTACGTGTGTCTATGTTTATGTTTACCTGTGTGTGTATGTTTATGTGTGTGTATGTTTATATTTGTTTATGTTTATGTGTGTGTATGTTTACCTGTGTGTGAATGTTTATGTGTGTTTATGTGTGTGTGTTTACCTCTGTGTGTGTTTACCAGTGTGTGTATGTGTATTTTTACGCGTATGTGTTCACGTGAGTGTATGTTTACATGTGTGTATGTTAACGTGTGTGTATGTGCGTGTGTTTGCTTGTGTATTTGCGAGAATTTACGTTTATTTGATTGTGTGTTTATCGTGTGTATTTGTGTATGTGTTTTATGTGTCTTTGCGTGTGTATTTGTGTTTAAACGATGTGTGATCAAGGAAAGTCAGGAACCTAGCGTTTTTCTTTTTAAAAAAATGTGTTTACATGTGAGTGTTTACGTGTGTGTGTATGTTTACGTGTGTGTGTGTTTACGTGTTTGTATGCTTATGTGTCTGTGTGTGTGTGTATGGTTACGAGTGTGTGTGCGTATGTGTTCACGTGTGTAAATGTTTACATGTGTTTATGTATGTGTGTTTACCTCTGTGTGTGTTTACGAGTGTGTGTGTGTGTATGTTTACCCGTATGTGTTCACATGTGTGTATGTTTACATGTGTGTATATTAACGTGTGTGTATGTGCGTGTGTTTGCTTGTGTATTTGCGCGTAGTTTTGAGCATTTACGTTTATTTGTTTGTGGGTTTTGCATGTTTATTTCTGTGTGTGTTTTATGTGTCTTTGCGTGTGTATTTGTGTTTAAACGATGTGTGATCAAGGAAAGTCAGGAAAATTGCGTTTTTTTAATGTGTTTACATGTGTGAGTTTACGTGTGTGTATGTTTATGTGTGTGTGTGTGTGTGTATGTGTGTATGTTTATTAAAGAATGCCAGGAATATTGCGTTTTACGTTAAAAAAAATCGTAGCCCCGGACATTTAAAGTTCTAACAAACTGACCCCGCTGCGTCGGTAGAACTTCACTGTGAATACGCGTCCTGTAGTCTAAACACAAATGCAACTGACCTGCGGCTTACTGAGTTCCACACGAGTGTGGATTTCGTTCGTGGCACAAGTTTTCCATCGCTGCTGTCAAAATTCATTGCAGGTTATTGAATATGACGCATAAAATAAACGCGGGCTCAAAAAAATCAAAAGGGCGAGATTTCAACATCTTCACCACATAAAAAATATTGAGCGCACGGACGAAAAAAAATAAAGCAGTGAAAGGGCGAAAGCGAAAAGTGAAAAAGTAAGGCGCTATAAATACGTCGAATACAAAGAAAAGTATTCAAAGTCTTTCCGAAGCAACTCAAGTAAAACAGACCGAATGCATCGTACGTAGAGAAATTTTTGAAGAAGACTGGATTCAGTGCTATGAAGCAAAGACAGGGCCCATCAAGATTGTGTTTATACAGATTCTTCACATATCCATTACTACCGTGATTTTTGTGAGGCCAAAAAACGATTAGGCCACCATTTATTACTGTTTCCGGGGGCTACCCGACAACTATTGTGTTGCTAAAAATTAAGGCGAAAGTGTTTCCACTTTAATTCGTTAAAAAAAATTATGATTACTAACTTCTAAGGGGGCCTGCACAAACTACGTAGCATGGTCCAGGGGGGGGGGCTGGAAGGCTACACTGGGCTACGTGGGGGGGGATGGGGAGGGGGAGGTTCCGAGCCAGGCTACGTAGCTTTCCTTTCATAACATTTTTCACAGTTAAAATGAGGAACAAAACATACAACAGCATGTAAATATATATTTTCTTCAGTTAATTATGTCTGTATGTAATTTACAATAGTCTGACAGTATAAAACAGTACAAAATGTCTTCTGGAATCAAAAGGGGAAAAAAGCAACGTGCTATGTGTGGGGGGGGGGGGGGTAGAGGCGAAAGCCACGTAGGGCCACGTGGAAAGAGGGGGGGGGGGGTTCACCAGGAGGCCAAAATGGAGCTACGTAGTTTATGCACGCTCCCTAAGTAATGTGACTGGATAAGTTAGCAGTTTAATTTTAAGATTAAAATAAATACAGAAAATGTATATCTTTTATTTATTTATTTATTTATTTATTTATTATTTTTTTTTTTTATTTTTTTTTTTTTTTTGCTATTAATTTTAAATGTCCGGGTCTACCTGAACTTCTCCTAGTTCACACTTGGGCAGGTAATTGACGTTTCGGTACGGATTTTACCTTCTTCAGCAATCATATCTTCAGCTCTCTAACGTCGGCAAAATGTCGTATCCGACTTTTGGCCCACGGCACTCGTACCTAGCTTGACCTACTGTCGGTTTTCTACGCTCATTTGTTTCACGATTCAATCCTCTGCTGCTATTATTAAACAGTGTGCGTCAAGAGGAATGGTAAATACTGAAGGAGGTAACAAT
>JARYHS010013244.1:0-11950 GCA_031002005.1 Vandiemenella viatica | reverse complement strand
AGGACTCAGCTTTGGCCATCAAAATCTTTATGTAATCGTTCTCGGATCTTTGCAAGACATTGTTAGATGTGAGATCTTGATCTTACAAGAAAGGTGAATAAGTTCGGTAGCGTGCAGTTATTATACAAGATGAAGCATCATATTCATTATGTCCACGGTACAATTATTTCGCGTACTTTGAGACGTGCTAGATGTAGAACTGCGTCTTTGCGTTTTCCTGTCTGACTATAACAAACACTGTATCTCAACTACCAACATGATGCGAATTTCCATTCCCAAATTAATTCTCTCTTCCTCAGAGAACTCATGACAGTTTTCGTCATTACATCGTTGAACGGAAGGAACCAATCTTCGTCCGTTTGTAGCAACACAGAACACTAGAAATGCGCAGCGCTTTAATCATGGTCTTACCTTATTTGCTATGTAGAACATGCTGGAGGCATCTGGACTAATATGCCGTAGATTACTCAATTAACAATACTTTGCACCATCTTTATTACATGGGCAAATAAATCAGACACAGGAAACATATAGATTTTATGTACTTACTCTTTAGAATATGTCTTTTGCAACAGTATGAAACACACTTTATTGTGCGAAAACAAGTTTTTTTTCTACCACCAGGGCATGAACCGCTATTTACCCAATTCCAAAGATAGGAAGGGATACTAACTGCTGATATTATTATAAGGTTATCAAATTTGTTGTGAGATATACGTTACTAACACTATAGGGGAGCTATAATTCGCCTTCCCTATGATATCTTTTGAGTGGAGTATTTTAGACAGGTGGGTCTCAAACTGCTTAGGTCAATTGTGGGAGAAGGGTTCCCTGCATTATCTTGTAGATCCCAATTTTCAGACATGATTGTTTGAACTGCCTGGAGGGGTGCCGGGTAGTGGGGTGATCCAGTTGTAGTCAGCGTTGACAGCTGAACTATATAATGCTATTGTGTCTGAATATCTGCTTGCCCAACAAAAGGATGATCAATGTGGGGTGGTTTACACCTGGTCACTCAAGTGGTGTGGGGAAGGCAGCTGAAGGTTAGGTTAGTGGGTGCAGGTGATCGCTCCTGTGGCCTACCAGAAGACCAATATGTGCCATTGTGTCTGAATATCCCTCGAGGTGGGGGCGAGACTTGATACATCACCGCCGAATTGGACAGGATAGGAGGGGATGGGGTGTGGATGGTGTGAGGGAAGGGAGGGGGTTGGAGGGGAGTGGTAGGAGGGGAGGAGTGAAAGGGGGGAGGCAGCTGAAACTGGGGTTAGTGGAGTGGTGAAGGTAGGTGACGGTTAGGTTAGTGGTAACAGGTGGTCACTCAAGTGTCCTAACAATAGTACATTAGGTCTTAATAGCTCCAGAGGAGGAGGCGTTGTTTCGTGCATAAATGCCCAGTTGGAGTGGGGAAGACGGGTTGGGGATTAGCCAGCTGAATCTGGGGTTGGTGTAGTGGGGAATACAGGTGAAGGTTAGGTTAGTACAGGTTCTTGTGGATGCCGATATGCTCTCAGATAAATGATCTTGAAACTGAGAGTATATCGGCAAATCCCCACTACTTGGTTTCATATTTTCTTATTAACTTCAGAGAGGCATTTGAACCTTAAGGATTTATTGTATGATGATTTCTGATTTTAGTCAAAATAATATTTGATAGAGTAAGGAACAAAGAGACACTGAAATGTTCTCCCTATTCTGATTGTTTGTGAACTCATTCTTATGAGAATAATTTGATTTTGAGTATGACTGTTAAAATTTATTCATTTAGAAATTAATTTACGGACGCTATTTAAAAATATGAAAAGTTTGATGGGTAGAATTCTACCTCACAATTGACTGAGAAAACGAAAGTAGTTAACTACAACAATTATTTCATATTGTGGTAATAAGAAATAAAGATATATTTTATTGAATCGCGAACAAATTCACAAAAATCAATTGTAGCTAATATTAAATACTCGTATCAGAGTTCTGTCCCAGTAGGGAGGTCATTAGATATTCTTCCGTAGCTAGGTCACCTAATGAATACAATGTTACCACAGTTGGTTGCGCAGCTGAAGCAGTATGCATTCCTACCACTGATGCAAGCTGAACACTTAATACACATAATACTTTAGAACAACAGAAACCTTCGCCGTTTATACGCAACGTCCTGCACCATTATGTCCGCCTTTTTCCTTCTCCTGTCACCTTCCTCTTAATGACCAGTCACTCTCTCATCGACATGGAAAAGAAAATACAAAGAAATCCAAAGCGCGCGATGATATTCCCGTTCAGGATTTTTGTTCAAAGGATAAAGGATAAAGGCCACTTCACACGAGCGATCCATCTGTCACCAGGCCATTTGGAAACAATCCATTTAGACTCGGTCCAGACTAGTAGGTTACACTCGACAGAGCCACGCCGAGCCAGTTCGTTCCTTCGCTAGTCCGGTCCTGGCAGTGTAGGGGCTAGCACGTTGGTCTGGCATTTGAAGGGTCACCGGATCGAGTACGCCCTAGGGCCTGGCTGGTTTTATTTTAGTGTTGTGTTGTCCAAAAAATTGTTTCACAAAATTACATGAAAGAAGCCTGATGCAATTTTTATTACAATACAAATTGGAGTTGGCTAAATGGTCACACAGAACAAAGGCCATTTTTTTAAAAAATATTTACTAGGATGTTTTAAAATTTTAAAAGAAAACAGCAGTCTTTTAAATCAATTTTTTCGCACTTAATTTTATTTTACAGGGGAAAAATTAAATGCTTCTTACATGAATTCTTAAAAACAATTGTCTTAAACGGTGAAAAATTGGAAGTACTTATAAAATACTGTGATATTCAAAACATATGTAGGGTTTAGAATACAGTGAAGTAAGTCACTTTTCCTGGTTTTTCAGAAATTAACATAATGCAAAAGATCCTGCAATAAACTCTGTAACATTAATGTTACAATATTGTCATTTTAGTGATGTCACCTGGATCCAAATTTAACACTGAGGTTAGAATTTAATAAAGTCTATTAAGTGATTACATTTTATTGCTGACACAAATTACTTAAACTGGCGTCTATTATAAAAGTGAGTGAATACACTAGCGTGTATGACTTATACCGATGTATTTATAACCAAAACTTATATAAAGTTCAAATGCGTAATGTATCTTGAATTGTTTCTTTAGAATCAATTATGTCTTTAGGAATCCTATAAGGAAGTGCGCAATAAGTCAGCATGCAGGATATGTTTTCACGGTGAGCACGTAGGATGCGTTTATAAATACAGTGATTTAAGACTGACTTTTACCACTTTGCTGATAAACAAAGCAGTTGTTTCGTTCATCACTAGAATTTTCAGTTCCTCCTGTTAGAAGCTGAATGAATATCTGACTTGCATCACATTTTTTACTAATAGATTGAGGGACTGATTTTTCTACATACGATTTTAGTGTATTTTTTCTTGAAAATGTGACTGACCTACACCATTGTGACTTTAACCCTTCCAAATCGAACCTTTCTCTGTGAGATAAAAATTTCGTAATCTTTATTTGAAGACAAATCCAAAGCTCATATATTCAGACTTTCAGAATTGTTTTTTCCGTTACAGTAACTCGCTATCAACACTGGTCTAAAAAAAAAAAAAAGAAAGAAACAACAGAAAAACTCGTTAAAAAAAAAAAGTACTAGGGTGGTAACGACGAACATTTGGAATTCTGTAAATTCGATAGTCATTCTAAACTAACTATTGAATTTAATCTATAGATATAATAAAACTATAACCGAGGAAGTCTGCACATATAAGATATTCTTAAAAAAAAAAAAAATGAGTTCGGGTGCTATCAACGCGCTACAGGAAAGAAATGTGCTGCTTTTTTTTTTTTCTTTTTTTTTTATTAAATGTTTCTGTTTGAAAATTAAGAACAGGATTAAAGCAAAAAATTATTGATGAGATTTTGACTGTTCTTGGCTTAATGTATAGCCCGTGGTCCCGCGAGTAAAATAAGGTATGTTTCATTTTGATGTGAAGTTGGAAAAAGACAAAAGTGTCTGCAAATTAGTACCCACTTTTCGTTTGACGGGTTATCCCACTCTAGTCGTGGTGGGGATAGCCTACCTGACCCTCCGCTGTGTGGCTCGGCACCGTCGAGTTTGGATCAGATGAAAATCCAGCAGGGTTTGCCGAGCCACGCCAATCCGTCTGAGCTCCACCACACCCGACGAGTTTTGGATCGGCGCTGGGCCATTTGGCCTGTTGGTTCGTCCGTGTGTGGGCGCCTTCCTGTTCACTACTTGTTGCGTGCACACCGCACAACGCTGTCAATCTACGGCCTGCCAGCAAGTCGGCACAAAGCCAAAGCAATCACTCTTTTACAGAATTCTAGCGCTGTAGGCATACTAACTTCATACAAACCTTTTCCTTCTAATAAAACATGTGTTGACGTTTGCGATCACCACAACGCCCATAAGCGAATTACGAACATGAGAAATAAATACGTTCAAATAATATGCCGAAAGTTGGGGAATTACTCTACAAAGTAAAAATTTTAAGGTGGAACATAATATGAAATTTCTATAGAAAGTTAAGACCTCATTGTTCTAATACTAGCTCTAAGATCGTAAAAATGATAATTCTTTTGTAGCGGCCGTCTAAAAACAATTTTTAATATTACTCAGTAAATGAGCGGTCTGGTGACACTGTCTGACTGGATCGAAAGGTTCCAGTTTCGAATGCATATCATTTATTTCTGTCATAAAATGCCGCGTATTGTGAAGTTCGCTAGTACGCTTCCGTGGTTCGGATTGGACTTTAAGCTTATACCTGATAGGTTGACCAGGTTATGTAAGGCGGCTACAACATGGGCAGGATGCGCAGTCAATAGAAACTCTGTCTCCACATCAGTACGACCAAACGGAATCATTATTATTGTTATCAGCAAATATCCATAAACCTAAGTTATTATAACACCTGAAAAGGTGATGAGCATAAGATCCGAGAAGCTGATAAATAGTATTAGAAACGAGAAAAAATTAAATATATAATATTTCTAATATTTAGAAACAAGTATAATCGTTGATAAAAGGAATGTTACTTCCCATATAAGTTGTAAGCGTGTATTGTGAGAAGTCAGTTTGTTTAGGGAAACCGTTAGATTAAATCTGGAGTAGTAGAATTACTTCCAAAAATTAACGTGTTCATTTCAATAAAGAGAAAATATGAATTTTACTGCTAGTCTATGTTGTGCCAGAAAAATAAGAGAAGCTATTGATTAACATAGAAATAGGGAAGCCATTTAGTCACAAATTGGTATGTATTAAAAGATATATAAGATACTATGATGACGATTCTTTTGCACAAACGTAGCCTAAGATGTACTTTGTTAAAATATAAGAACCTAACCGAAGTTCCAAGTCACTAATTAACTTATACATAAAATCTGTAGTAAAAAGTTTTCAGTAACAGATAATTCATTCCAGTAAGCTACTCCATAAAATAATTGTGTGATTGATTTACAGACGTGAACTAAACATGTCGAAAACTTATAAATGTCAATAGACATATATAAGTATTCTATAAAATCTGATAGATGTATTAGTTCTTAACCTGAGCGATCGTGATTTCGCTATTCTTCACTAATTTGAGTTATAGATATTAACTTTCTTAGTACGTCGTACTTACACAAACCAAAAAATTTAAAAGATAAAAGAAATTGCTAAAATATGGATCATTTTAAAATTCACTAGTCATAAGATGTATGAATTGCCACTATATGTTTTGTGTTGGGAGATTATGTTTCAGCTCGTAAGCGCTAGTCAAAACCGAATCGAAGGGTGCTTACACACACTGTAGCTGGATATCACAGCCGTATTTCCTTCACCGCTTCTAAGCTACGTCAAATATATTACTACCAAGAAAATTTGTTGAACTCTTTAAAGTGTTAATTGTGAAACTATTTTCGTATTTAATTCTTAAGTTATTGTAACTTATTATGTGATAATTGGTATTTTTGGGAAACTGTTACTATGATTTAAAATTACTGTTAATGATACCATCAAGCTTCCATATGAGAAGAAGATTGATTCACGAGTGCTGAATTCATCTTTTAAGACAATCTATAGTAAATGTTTAATTCAAAATAGCTTCTACATTCAATGACACAGAAGCAATTTATTATCTTTGTAGTTCAATTAAACGCAATAGTAACCAATTTAATTATCTTTGCACTTAGTTTAAGTCGATATACTTAAACACTAACAGTTGTTGAATTCATTTCTCTAGCGACGTCAGCTTTATTCTTCGCAATGTAATGTGAGCTCACATTCAATCTTAAATATTATAGTTGTATACAAGATGTAATTACAAGTATTTAAGCTATGTAGTTCCCCAAATAGAACCAAAAACACAGTATGAAAGTGTGCACACTTAGACAATGCTCACATGAATTAGATAATTCTTTTGCCAGTATTTGATAAAGCCTTATTATCTTTTAGTACCGAAAAGCATAAGTTTAAAACAGTACTTGTTGAAATTCATTTTTGTAAATAAACTGTAATTCCAGTATAGATTATTAATGTTTAAGCTGACCGATAATCAATGCGTAAGAGAATGATTTTGTATTAATTAATATTATGATGCAATAAATCACTAGTATAGTCTGGAGAGGGAGATATATTGATTTCATTTTATTTTTTAGTTCAGTCTGAGCAGAAGGCCAATGAGCTTATATACCCAGCCAATTTATGAGATTCCAAGGTGGGAAGAGTGTCAGTGTTGTATTTGAACCCTAGTGATTAATTGTATAACTAGCTTCGTGCTCGTCAAAAATTACGTTTTAAATTCAATATTCTGGCGGTGCGCCTTTTTTTTATTTTTGAAGTTGGTTAACTATACGGAATTGTTATTACATAATGCTAATGGCTTTGATTTTGCAATGTTTTACATATTTCATTTACAGTTCACATGGCAATACAGTAGTAACATCTACTGAATTAATGACGCCGGAAGTATAGAATCAGTGAAATAAAAAAAGTGGAACCCCAAAAATGTTTCTTATCCATGTAATATTAGTTTTATTCCTGGTCCAGGCACAATTTTGCACGTTAAATGTGGATCTACTCCACCTGCATTAATTAATACAATTAGTAACATGGCGCTTATGAAGGCAGTTTAAATTGTTTGTAAAACTGATTTCAGAGTGAACTATGCTGTAACAAAATGTGTCAGTTGCGAATCTGGTTAACTTAACCACAAACTCCAATAATATTGCTTTCGAAAGTCATAGCTTCCATTCCCCTCATATGAATAACGAAGGGCAACATCTATGGTGGTAATAGGAATTTATTCAGGAAATGCTTGTAAAGAAGAATGAATACCAATCGGGTCTACTGGAGATCACGATTCCGCCAAAACAACATTCAGTAATAACTTCATAATACTGCTGTAGGCAATCGCAAGAGATAATTTCAAGCAGTAATTCCGTTGTAATACTGCCTATACCATTATTTTCAAGCAGATATTAGGTTGTTTACAGCCTGGATCGGGCATAATACAGTTAAATGTACTTCGGAAAGTATTTCTAGAGGAGTCTTGCGCTTTACCACGGAAATTCCTGGCGGAATCGCGATCTCCAGTAATTCCGATTTATTTACTATGGAAAGTGACAGGGTTTTCGGAGTTAACAGGCAAAGAATTGCCAAAGCCGTGTATGCCCTTGTGCCATCGGTCTGGTGTTCTTCTTCTCTGTCTGTGGTGATCTCTTGGGCTCCACTCTAATACCGTGTTTTTCCATCTACTGCCTTAGCTTTTTGGGCAGTTCTTATTTTATATTTTGTAAATTCATTTAGAGTCCAGCTGAATGTTAGCACAGGAAGAATGCACTGGTCATAAACTATTTTCTTTATATTTTTTGGCATATTAGATTTCAGGATAATAGAATGCCTCCCAAATGCTTGCCATACCAGGTCGATGTGACGGAAAATCTCATGTTTTAAATGTACTCACTGATATTTTCATATATATATATATATATACGCAGGACATATTTCAAATAATTACTTACCTTTTATTTTCCTGCTGTTACCGTTTTTGTCCTGTTTTATCTCTTTCCCTCTCCCAACATCTCCACTATAATAATTCAGATCCATCGCTTCAAGATTTGATCATGTATGAGGAAGTCTCTCCATGTCTGCTGTTGGCATACACCCTGCCTATTCAGTGGTTTAAACAATAGTTGTTAGAGATGTTCTGACTAGTCGGAAAAGCCGACTATCCGGCCACTTTCATAGTCGGCGACTAGTCGGCAAAGAGCGCCGACTATCCGGCTTCTTAGTAGGTGTAAAATGTATATAGGGAGCGTTACATAAAATAAAAACATTGATTGTTATTTAATATTTTTATTTTAGAATCAGTCTTACACATTTTGATATGTAAAGCAATCTTTCCTTTGGTAATCGCTAAAATTACTAACTTTAAGGAAAAAAACTATGACATTTAACAAAAAATTAATATCTTAATTAACAAACAAAACAAGACAATATCTTCTTATCTTCAATAAATATTTGTAAATATTTCTTCTTTTACTATTAACAGACTAAGTAATATTGATACAAGATTGCACGTACATGATGTACTGTGAAAAAAAATATTAACTGCATCATAAAACAAAAACAAACAGTCTAATGTACTTACATGATTTATAACCGTACATAATCTAATCAAATTTGTGACAAACAAAAATGTCATCTCGTTATATTTTTTTATTACTTAAATTTTTTAATTAAAGGTAAACTATGATGTAGTAAAATAATTGTTTAAAAAAACGTTAAAACCACCTTAAAAAAAGCACTAAAAATTATAAAATAACTTTATACCTTGCTTAGGAAAAAGTAAATCTAAATGGACAATATTTTATATTACTTTCATTGAAATGTTGACATTAATTTAGCTATTTTTGGAGTCTGTGTCAGCTGTCACATCGCGAAGATCGAAATTACTGAACTTCTTTTGGCGTTAGAGGCGAAACAGGGAAGTACGAACAAAAATTCCCAATATTTTACAGCATGTCGTGAGGCAGATAGTGTTATTGCGGGAGACAGCTTAGGGAAACAAATTAACAGTATTTTAATCTGTGGCTTGGCCTTATTGGTCATCCAGGCATATCTCTGGCGCTACAGTGTCAGTTGGTAGGTTGCATCATGCAGTAAACGATTTACAGTTAGTATAATATCGGCGTATCATCTGTATGTTTCAGTTTTGTTGAAACATGTTTCTAGCATTAAAGCAGTAACATGATTTTTTATGTATTATTGTTATTCCTTATTGTTTTTATCTTTTTGTTTTTCTTGCTTTCGCTGGCACCGACTCCAAAAATAACTAATTAATGTCAAAATTTCAATGAAAGTAATGTAAAATGTTGTCTATTTAGATTTACTTTTTCCTAAAATTTTAGTGCTTTTTTTAAGGCGGTTTTTATGTTTTTTTTAAACAATTATTTTATTTTTAAATTTTTAGTGGTATTATAGTTCGTTTGGTATTTTAAATATGCCGCAGCAGTTCCCATTTTGCGAACTTCCTGGTAGCTCAGAGATTAAAGCACTTGCTTTCAAAGAAGAATTCTGTCTTTATATACCACAACCACTTCCAGAACGGGGTGAATTGGGCGTTGTGTTAAGGAATGTCAGGCTATGTTTCGATCTTATCATAACATCTGTTAAAGCTGCTGCTCGATAACCGAAACATGTAACATCTGGGCATTAATACATACCACATACAGAAATCTCTCTGGAATATATCTGTTTGCTCCGGCATCACACAAAAAATATAGATTTTTAATTGGTTTTCACAATGTGAAAGCTTGGGATCCAAAGTTGAAATCTGAAGTACATGTTGAGACATTATGACACATTTATTTTATAAATATTATGCCATGACTTAAAAATAGCTTAACTGATTTTGACGGGATTTAAAACTGTGGATTTTTGTAAAGAACATTGGAAATTAAAAGGGGTGAGGGTAAAGGGAAGAGGGATTGAGCTTTTGTATACCAAATGTAGACTGCCTTTTCTGATTGATTTAAAGTATATTGTGTAAATTTCTATTGATATCAGATAAAACTGTAGGTATGTATAAAAAACAATTAAGGGGTGTGGAGACGAAGAGTAGTTTGGTTTTTGTAAAGCTAGTGTGGGCAGTTTTTCTCTTTGTTTTAAAGTATACAGTGCAAATTTCCATCGAAACCAGATAAAAACTGTAGCTTTGTGTAAAGAACATTTGCCAAAATTAAATGGGGTAAGGGAGTGAGTGGTGGGTTTTGTAAACAGAATGTAGACACTTTTTTTTTTTAGTATACATGTGCAGTGGTCCATGGAAATCTGATAAAACTATGGGTATCTATAAAGAACATTGGAAATTAGGAGGGGTGGGGTAGAAGGGAAGAGGGGTTGGGCTTCAGCAACCTAATTTAAACACAATTGTTCTGTATGTTTTAAAGTATATGTGTGCAAATTCCTTCAGAATCGGATAGAAACTGTAGATTAAAGGATGGAAAGGAAGGAGGACTTTTACTCTCGAAACCAAATGTAGACAGTATTTTCTGTTTGTTTTGCAGTATACATGTGCATATTCCTTCAAAATCAGAAAGAAACGGTAGCTTTGTATAAAGAACATTGACAGTAATTAATGGGGTAGAAAGGGGGATAGGGTTTGCATTTTGTGAAAGCATGTGGACAGTATTTTTCTTTTCTATTTGTTTTAAAGTATACGCATGCGAAGTTCCACCGAATCAAATGAAAATATGGGTTTTGTACAAATATTAAGGGAAGGGAGCTAGGGTTTTTTTTTTTATTTTTGGTCAGAGATCTTATCCATAAAAAATTACATATATATGTGCCAACTTTAATAAAGATCGGTCAAATGGTGTTGACTGTAGCTTTCTAAAAAAAATTGACAAAAATTAAGGGGATGGAAACGGGGAGAGGGTTTCAGTTTTTGCTAACCAAGAGTTGGCATCAGTTTTCTCTTTGTTTTATAGTAAAAATTTGCAAAGTTCTGTCTAAACCAGATAAAAACTGTGGTTGTATAAAAATTAAGCAATTTAATGGGCAGAGGGGGTGGTTTATAACCGACTTCAAAAAAATGAGGTGGTTCTCAATTCGTCAGTATTTTTTTTTTTTTTTTTTGTATGTGTTCAGCGATATCTTTGCCAATTTTGAACCGATTTAAATAAAAAAATTTTAGTGGATAGGGTATAACTCCAAAGTGGTCCCATATAAATTTCATTGAGAAACCACCCCTTCGACCCCCTTCCACCCCTCAATTTTATACAAATCCACATTTTTTATTCGATCTCGATAAAACTTTGGACATATATAGCCAAACATAAATAGAAAAATACTGTCAAGTTTTGGTTTAAAAAAATGTACCCCTCTCCCCCTATCTACCCCTTAATTTTTGCCAATTTTCTTTATTCAAAGCTACAGTCGGCATGGAGAAGGTTATTAACCAAAAAAATAAAAATAAAAAACCACCCCTACCCCCTTTACACCCCTTAATTTAATAGAAACCTACATTTCTTATCTGATTTTTATTGAACTTTGCCCATGTAAACTTTAAAACGAAGAGAAAAATCCTGTCAACAGTTGGTCTGCCAAAGCTCAACCCCCTCCCTCCTTCCACCCCTTTAATTATTGTCAATGTTCTTCATAAAAAGCTAAACTCTACACCGTTTGACCGATTATCATCAAAGTTGGCATATACATGTAATTTTTCATAGTGAATCTAACCAAAAAATAAATAAATAAAAAACCACCCTTCTCCCCTTTACACCCCTTAATTTTTATACAACCCACATTTTTTATCCGATTTCGATGAAACTTTGGACATGTATAGTCAAAAATAAAGAGAAAAATACTGTCAACTTTTTTTGAAAAAACAGAAGCCCTCTCCCCCTATCCACCCCCTTTTTTTACCAATCTTCTTTAT
>JARYHS010013243.1:0-20423 GCA_031002005.1 Vandiemenella viatica | reverse complement strand
ACGCTGTGCATTTCCTGTAGCTGGCGACATGGTCGCCGCCACAATTGACACATTTAGGAGGTGTTTCACCTTTAACCAGTGTACATTCTTTGGTAGGGTGGTCGCCAGCGCACTTGACACATCTTGCAGGCATGTCGCAGTGTCTGGAGATGTGCCCTACAGCTTGACATTGAAAGCACTGAGGTGGTCACCGCGAGCTGCTTAGTTTCTCCTTAGTGATTCTTATGGAACATAGCGATGTCATCTGGTAGATTGACCTATTTTCAACAGAGTCTGTTAGTACTACCAAAAAGAGGGGGACTTCTTGGTGTGTTTTTGGTGACCTGAGCTTGGTCACAGTCCTTGCTACATATCCTGCGTCCTCCAGTTCTTCCTTCAGATGATCTGGTTGCATATTGAAAGGGAGGCCCCTGATCATTATCTTCAATAATTTCTCCGGTACTGAAGGAAATTTGTAGAATGGCAGAGTGTTGTCGGAGAGGTACTTAGTCACTGTCATGTAATCATTCTTGTTCCTAGTGGATAGCTTGTAGAGATCACGGCCAGCTGGCTTGATCTCGTGGCCAGCCTTGCAGAGTTGTTTAAGAAGGATATCAAGCGTCTTGAAGTCCTGTTTGAATGTGAGCACAATTGGTGCGGGTTTAGGTTCGTTAGGCGGTTTGGATGTGGATGTAATGGCATCCTCTGGCGCGAGTTGGTCATACCGATTAGCGGTGACTGGGATTTCATTACTGGTTTCAGCTGTGGAAAGTTGAGCTGCCGGCGCAGTGCGTTGTGGATGTAGAAAGCCATCTGGATCTACAGCTGCCTTTCTATTCTTCTTAGTCTGGTTCTTCCTGGCTGCGTTGGCGTTAGGTGCCACCGAGAGGACGTTCTTCTTATTGGCGTTTGCAAGATCAGAGGGAGAGCCAAGTGTTCGTTTCCGACGCACTTCGCAGTCGTCGGTGACCATATCCTGATTACTAGAATCTTCCATATAGGGCTGGTTTAGTTGCAGGTCTTCGTCAGCAATGTTTGTAGTGTCCATGTCAGTTTCAGAAAAGTTGACAGGGTCGTCGTTTTCCGGAGAGCCGCTCATGGTCGCTGCAAGATTTAGGGGCCGATGTTCAGGACATAAAAGGGAGTGTTGTTCCGAACGGTCGTTGCCACCGTAAGGTTTCAAGATCGGTAGCAACCCTAACCTCAGGCCAGGGGGTTCCACTCCACCTGGAAGTGGGCCGTGTGGCGGTAAGACCCTAGCACTCGGCGGGCAGGGAGGAAAGGCTGTCCCCAAAGAAGAAGAAGAAGGCTGACTATCACCTTCACTACGTGAACGAGACAGAACGCGCATAAACCAGTATAGCTAGCACATAGGCATATGCGAATACTGACTCCTCTCTCGTCTCTTGCTTTAGGCTTTCAGCATAGTTACAGCTCATTCCTATTGAGCTGGTGTAAGGTGGAGTATATTGCCCTAAGGCATTGCCTCCAAGTATTTGGACGGGACAGAACTTCACTGTCGGTGTGTCTTCTCGTTTGGCTGTTTGTGTCTTCTTCACTAGATGGTTGCCGCCGCGGCCATCGTTGTTTTACAGAAATGGCACGCCGCATTATATGTGCTGACGTTAATGCTGCCTCGGGGAGGCAGACAGGTCTTCTTTTGCAGTCAGGTGAGCTGTCAGCTTCGTGAAGAGGACGATGAGCTCGTCCAATCTTCTTTCTCGTTGGTCTGTGAGGTGTCTGGTAGAGAAACGGTCGCATGCTTCCCTGCCACCTCCGCTGATTGGCTCTCTAGTGTTCTTCTGCTGGTGTACTCTGCTCCCTTCCCGCCTTGGTGCGGGCTGCATATGGAGCCGGTGCTGCTCGCGCTGGCGACGACTCGACGAATGCCGCTGCTGTGTGTGAGTCTTGCATACTTCCCGACTTGGTGCGGGCTGCGTATGGAGCCTTGAGCTCCGGTGCTGCCGAGTCTTGCGAAGTTGCTGCTTCCACTTGTCACAAACGCGGAAAGAGGCTGCGTGCTTGGATCCGCCGTGGCAGTCTCAACCACTCTCATCAGCTGCTGAGTGGTCGAATGTCCACGGCGAAACCCTAGCTGGTGGTTGGGTAAAATTCCCTGCTGTTCGATGTGGCGATTTAATCGTTTCAGGAGCAGGCGCTCGAACACTTTGCTTACTGAGGGAAGCAGACTGATGGGTCTGTAGCTTTGTGGCAGCGATGGATTTTTCCCAGCCTTATGAATCGCTGCGATTACTGCGTGCTTCCAGTTTGATGGGTATGTCTGTGTTTGGATTATGTTGTTGAAGAGGGCAGCGAGGTAGTCCTCAGCTGCCGGCGGCAGATTACGCAGACAGATGTTACCAATCCTATCCAATCCCGGAGCCTTCCTAGGATGGAGGGTGACCTTACAGCTGTGCACCTCTTGAGACGTGATTGGCTCGATGTCATGTTCGTCGTCGTAGGCGGCTTCAAGGAAGACATTGAGTCGCCTGTTGACTTCCTCTAGGCGGTTGGCATCGCCAGGGGCTGGGTGAATATTACTTTCGAATACATCCGCCAAGGCATTTGCCTTGTCTTCAGAACGATAAAGAAGTCCGCGATTTCCTAGTAATGGTGGAATTCTATGGCGTTTTCTTTTCTTTTTTTTTTTTTTCGCTGCCTCAACGGCTTTATATAGCCCCGCTACTGTCTGTAGCTTTATCTACTGTAACAAATGGTTGGTTTTGGGAAACATGATATACACTTTAGGGAAAAACCCGGCTTTGGCCATTATATAATGACCTTAGAGGGAAACCCTTGCTTATTCTTATCGCCTGGTGGGGATGAGCGTAGTTAACAACTGCGTGAGCAGTTGTACGACCATCCCTAGCTGATTTTCTTGTTGCTGGCATTGACAACGGTTGTTGTGTAGATGCTCCTCGTGTCTGGTTTGGTGGTTATGCTTGGTCACATGGCCGTGGATGGTCTTATCCTTCTGCGCTCTGGGTGGCGTCGTGGTCTTCTCTGTGCTGGTTTGGGGGCGGCTCCTGTTGATAGCCGCTTGCAGCTTCCTCCTCAGTGGGCAGCCCCCGTAGCTAGCCGCGTGGTCCATGGCGCAGTTGGCGCAAGTTGGTGTCGCTTCGCGTGGTCTGGTGCACACCAACACGCTGTGATTTTCCCCGCAGCGAACGCACCGAACTTGGTTCCGGCAATCCTTCGATCGATGCCAGAATCCCTGGCACCTGAAGCATTGGTCAACAGTTGACAATGATGATTTCTTCCTGCGGGGATTCTTCTTGGTGCTCCGGCCGTTTTGCTTCTTAACTTGGATATTGGCTGCCTCAACATCATTGATTTCCGATGGCGTTGACTGCTTGGGTTCTGTAGATGGTGGGAGGTTTTCATCTGGGGTGACCTCCGTTCCTCGGTTGGTTGCTTCCTCTGGCGAAGCAGTGTTTGGGATGCTATCACTTTTCGGAAGCCCTGCGCCTCCATACTGGACGAGCTGGAATTGAATGCTATGGCTCTCGAGGAAATCCTTAACCGCCGCTAACTCTGATGGGCTCGCACATGTTACGAGCAGGTTGTCCGGTGTCAACCCTGTCGGCGCTTGCGATGCCACTACTTGGTGGTCTGGACTAGGCGTGGCGTCGAGGTGCATGGGCAAGGACGGTGTTCTTGGAGATTCCGGTCCTTTAAGGCCGGCGGTAGTTCCGTCTTTTCTTGAGGTTTGAGACTCATCTTCCTGGCTAGACGAAGATGATAGTTGGTGTGGTTTGCAATATAGCACCCGGTAGGTCTTCAAAATAGTCATCCTCTCTGAAATCCTTGCTGAGGATGACAGGAAGGCTGACAAACCGTGACCAGTCATTCTTCTTGTCAGTGATGGGCGTGGCGAAGTGACCGAACATCTCGTCGCTGAGGATGCACAGGAACATGTTACTTGGTATTTCCCATGCATACTCTTTACTCCCGGACTTGACTCGGAGTTGGATTATACATGGTTGAACCTGGGCGTCTAGGTATTTCTTCCACCAGCTTCGGGATGTGTGCTGTCCTTTTGCCATGAAGATTTCGCTGTACTTGCCGGTTGTACAACGGGTATAGATCAGGGTCTCCGCCTCCTCGAAGTCGGGGTCGTCAAATCCATCTTCAATTCTTGGTGACGACCATGTTGTCCAGGATGAGTTTGCGGTGTCTGATCCCTGGGATCGACGTGAGCGGGTTCCAACATAGCTGCCCGCGTTAGCTGTCGTAGGAGTGACGCACTTGGGAGACCGCACGTCGGCAGTGGCTGCGCAGGGAGTAGACTGAGCCTCCCTGTGCTCATGTGCTGTGGTCCCATGTTGCGCCGTAGCAACTTCGCCTGATGTCGACTCAGCTTGGCGTGACGGTGTCTGCAGCGGTGAGACAGGACGCCGCTTCTTCACAATTTTTTTTTTTTTTTTTTTTTTTTTTCTTCACTGCCTCAACGGCTTTTGTAGCCCCGCTACTGTGTGTAGCTTAATCTACAGTTTCAACTAATTATTTGGGATCGCTGTGATGCACGTTGGGGAAAACCCGGCTTTGACCGTTAAACGGTCTTTATGGGAAACCCTTCCTTATTCTTACTAAGGATCGCTTGTGGTAGTGATCCTTTAAATCGGTGTCATAATGATACTACGTGGTACTTTAAATTTGTGCCATTCCATTGGGAGTACTATACCCACTGACTCTAATCTGTCTACTTCTGGGCGTATAGTGTCAAGCCAGGTGAAAAATTTCTCTGCTTGTCGAAAGATTTCTGCTTGGATGGTAGGCATATTGGTGATCACATGAAGAAGGTCTATTGGCGTGTAGGTGCTCGCATGACTTATCATCCTTAAGCATCTATTCTGCACTCTTTGTAAGTGCAGCAGGGTAGATTTGCATGCAGTTCCCCAGACCTGGCAACCGTACATAATGAAAGGTAAGACAACGGATTTATATATTCTTATTTTTGTTTCAAGTTTCAAGTCATTGCTCAAGAAGATTGGTGTCAGATTTTTAACCACGGCTAGGGCTTTTTTTCTTCTGTCGAGGACATGTTGGCGAAAGAGTAGTTTGCGGTCTAGCGTTATTCCCAGGTACTGGTGCTCGGTAACCCAGGGTAACCTTACCCCCATTAGTTCCAGTTGTCTTTGTAGGTTCGGTTGTTTAGTGGAGAAGTACACTGCGGCACATTTAGTTGGATTCACTTTCACCTTATTTTCACGACACCAGAGACTAAAGGCGTCTAGGCCTGCTTGGGCGTTGGAGATATTCCTTTCGTGGTTTCCTCCGGTTGCGTAGATGAGCGTGTCATCAGCAAATTGTGCAACATGAACGTTGGGCGGGGTTCGTATGTCATTGACATCAATGGTGAACAGATGTGGCGATAAGGCGGATCCCTGCGGTAAGCCCACGTTGATAGTGAAGATGGATGACTTTTGGCCTTCTATTTGGACGAAGAACCTCCTGTCCTTGAGGTGCTTGCTATGAGGGCAATGTAGCAGTCGGGTATGTCGGTGTGATGGAATAGCTTGTCTATTAGTTTGGTGTGCCACACTTTATCATAAGCTTTTTCAATGTCGACAAAGATGGCGGCTGTCGACTTATTCCAATTAAAACATTTGCTGATTTGCTCGGTAATTCTTACTAGCTGACAGGTGGCTCCTACTCGGCTTTGGAAACCGAACTGTTCTTTCCTTATAGTTTGTCCAAAATCTAGGCTTGCTTTAATTCTCTTCAGAAGAATACGTTCCAGCAGCTTGGAGGTAGCCGAGAGTAAGCTAATAGGTCTATAATTATTCTGAATTGTTTTGTCTTTACCCCTTTTGGGCAGAGCTATGACCTTAGCCGTTTTCCATGCTGAAGGAAAGTAATGTTGTAGGAGGCAAGCGTTGAAAATTCTGGTGAGAAGTACCAGACCTTTCTTTGGCAGGTTCTTAAGGTGACTATTGCCTACGCCATCGATTCCCGGTGACTTCTTTCTGGCTAATTTCTTGATGACTGTTCTCACTTCACCGGGTATTGTTAATTCTGGCTGGTCAGAAGGAGGTCTGCTTAGCCTGTCCACTACTCGCTGAATTGTTGCGGCCTCCGCCTGTTCTTCCTCTGGAGTTAAGGGGTAGACCACTTCTGAATGTTGGGCGGCGAAGTGCTCTGCCAGAATTTCGGCTTTTCCTAACGGCAGAAAGCATGGACCTGCCGGGCCTGATATTGGTGAATTCGCTTCCTTTGGTTCTTTTAAGGATCGAATTAGGTCCCAGGCTTCCTTGTTTTCTAATAAGAGATGGGACATTTTATCTTCCCATCTTTCTGATCTTCTCTCCTTTAGGCGCGCCGTGAGTTGGCGGGAGAAATGGCGGTATCTACGGCGGTCGGCAGGGTCACGGAAACGTTGCCAGAGAGTCCTGTAACGGTTCCTTAGGTATCTGAGATCTTCAAGTATGGCTGGTAGTTCATGATAAGCGTTGTTGTGAATGATGGTGGTGGTAACGGATGCATTCCGTTCGGCTTCTTTGATAGTAGTGTTGAAGTGGTTTATAGCCTTCTCGATGCAATCAGGCGATGATACATTGAAGGTGGTGTTTATTTTATTGTGAATCTGTCTGGCGAAGTAGTTCCAGTTTATTTCTGTTACTTTTTTATGGCTGTTTTGTGGTAAAGTAAAATTCTTGAGCTGAAGCACGACTGGATTGTGGTCTGACGAAAGATCTCTCCATGTTTGAAGGTGGATGTCTTGAATGATGTTTTTTGCCACGACAATGTCGAGGACGTCCGGGTGGACGTTGCGGCGGTTTGGAATATATGTAGCCTCAGTGGGTCCGTAGACTTGTATGTTCCTCCTTTCGGATAGTTGATACAGTAGCTCTCCTTTAGCATTGGAGGTGCGTGAGTTCCATGCTGTGTGCTTGCTATTTAAATCACCACCTATTATAATTTTGTTTCCTTTTGATAGGATTTCGTCCAAGTCATGTTCAGTCAGGGCTCTGTTTGGTGGCAAATAAACTGATGAAAGGATTATGTGTCCTTCTTTGGTGTGAATTTTTACAGCCGTTGCTTCCATTTCCACCAAGTTGACAGTTGGGATTAACGCATGAGTTAGAGAGTTCCTGATTGCAATTGCTGTACCACCGCCACGCTGGCCTATTCTGTCCGATCTGTAGATTTGAAAGCCTGCTAGTCTAAAGGTGTCCTTGGGTTTAAGGTGTGTTTCTGCCAGCAGAATGACGTTAATATTGTGCCGGTTCGAGAAATCTAGTAATTCTAGCTTTTTATTTTTTATTCCATTTGCGTTCCATATTACAATATTTATGTCACACTGTGAAGACGGAGTTCTGGCCATTATTTCAGCATGGCCATAACACCTTCCATGAACGCAAAGAGTTTGGTAAACTTGTCTTTGGCACTGTTGACTTTTTTCATTGTTCTTCTCATTGTAGTAAGGAATTTCTTCATATCTAGGAAATCGACTTGACTATCAGACTCCTCTTCATCTTCTGATTCTATATGTCTACTCTTGTTTCTCCTAGAGCCTTTCAGTGTTTCAGCGAAGGAGTGGTTAGCCTTCTGTTGTCTTCTTTTTTGGTTCACTTTTCTGGTCTGTGCTGTTTTGCTTCCTACTTTGGCTCTTAGAATCATGTTCACTTGTTTTTATGCTGTGCCGTTTGTGTAGGATATTTTGGGTTTCGTCGGTTTTCAGTTTTGGATTTGGAGGCTTTACTATCTTCTGATAGATGGGACAACCTCTCCACGAGGCTGCATGATCCCCGTTGCAGTTGATGCATTTAGCTTTTTGGCTGTTAGGGATAGTGCAGTTCTTGGTTGAATGCAGCCCTGCACATTTTACACACCTGGCAGGAAAGTTGCAGTAGTTTGCGGTGTGTCCATGCCGTTGACATTTAATGCATTGAGGAGGGCCGTTTAGGTTTCTGTAGCGTTCTATTTTGACTCTTGTGTAGAGAATTGCGCGAACATTATAGATCGCGTCTGATTCTGCACCAGGTCTCAAGGTCACTGCAAAAGTAGCGAGTGGGATAAGCTCTCTGGTTTCTTGGTTCCGCTTTTTAAATTGATGAACAGATAGAACGGCAAATCCCTTGGATGCCAAATCTTCTTGAATGCTGTCTGTTGTGATTGATGGTGGCAGGCCTTTGATGACCACCTTCAGTGGTCTCTCATCTGGCATTTGGTGGCTGAAATAGTCTATTCTATGGTGTTTGAAGAATTTTAGAAGGGTTTGGTGATCCTCTTTGTTGTCTACAAAGTATTTTAGGTGACCGTCGCTGTACACAACTTTTAGACCCTCTGTTAGGTGGCTTCTTAGGGCTTGATTCATCTCCAGATACTTCTGAACTTCCTTGATCACTACCGGAGGAATTCGTTCCCTTTTTGGGGCTTGATCAGCTGCTGTATTGGACTCATTTTCCGTGGGTCTTGTTTGCTCCAACTGTTCCGATGTAGGTTGAGAGCTGGCTGTTATCTGCTCTGGCTGTTCATTGTCCTCCAAGGAGGCGAATCTATTGCTGGTTTCAATTTGAGAACTGGTCTTGATAAACTTTGCATGCTTATGCGGATTTCCTTTGCGCTTCCTCTTCCCTTTAACAGTCTGGATGTCATTTGTTGGCTCCGGCAGACTGGGGAAATCTTCTTTTTTCTTTAAGAACTCTTTTCTTCTGTCACTCTGATGGCTAATGACTGACTGAGTCTGTTTCTCATCTTCTGAATCTGAAGAGTCGGCCTGCTCCAAGCACTCCATTTCGGAGGCCGAAGGTGATCTCGGGTAATCTTCACTGTCCTCTTCTTGAGCCGACGGCGATCTCCGTCTCGGCGAATTCGATCCTGACGCCATGCTGTGCACGAAACGCCAATGGCGTTTCGGACACTCGTTGCCTACTGGGAGTGTTGTTCTGGTCCTTCGTTAACACCGCAAGGTTACCCGAACCAGTAACAACCCTACAAAGCGCGCCCGGGGGTTCCTCTCCGCACGGAAGAGGGCCGTGGGGCGGTAATACCCTATAGCCTCGGAAGGGGGGGGCGGGTGGGACCCTATAGTCTGACGACAACTGCTTGCTAGCGCCTCCTCTTCACCATTGCGGGTAACAGACGTCATCATCCAGGAATCATCAGACCTGGAGTGCGGGGAAGTTCTTGCGAGGTTATCGCATCTCCTTCCCTTTAATGTTTATTGGGATTACATTAGGGGTGTGGCATTTTTAGAGTTGTCAGCTCTTGGTGGTGAGTCGTCTTATCTGAGTAGGTGTACGGGCCACCTTATGTTTTCATGAAGATGTTGTGTTGTGCCTAGTCGTGCAATCAGTTGATTGCTGGATTTAGGGCACTTTTCGTAGAAGGTCTTGGCGGATTTCTTTATTCTCTCTTTCAGCGTTTGCAGCCCGCTAATTCTGTGCAGTACGGCGCTGGGCGTGTCCCTCGGCATCTTGTAGGCGTATCTGATGGAGCGATTCTGAATGACTTGTAGTCTCTTGATGTGTGTGGTGGCAGCGTTACCCCACACTACACCAGCATACTCTAGGATGGGTCTAACTAATGTCGAGTATAGTTTAATGGCTTGGTCCGGTTTTATTGATGTGGAAGGGTTTAGGAGCGGATAGAGGGTCCTCATCCTTCCCTCTGCTTTAGCTCGTGTGTTGTTGATGTGCTGCTTCCAGGTCAATTTGCTGTCTAGGGTGACACCAAGATACATAGCTGTTTTAGTCCATTTAACATCCTCGTTGAAGAGCTTAAGTGGTTGTAGTTGATGTGGTATTTTTCGCCTGGCGATCATGACACCTTGGCTTTTGGTGGGGTTTGAAGGCTAGGCGCCACTTTTTTGCCCACCGTTCTACATTGCAGCAGGCTCTTTGCAGCTTAGTTCTCACGTGGGTTGCTCTGATGCTCCGCGTGAATAGAGCCGTATCGTCGGCGTAGAGGCCTGTGTCAACCTGTTCTGTCTTCGGTATGTCTGCAGTGTACAGGTTGTACAGAATCGGACCGATGACAGAGCCCTGTGGGACTCCTGCATTGATGTGTTTGATGGATGACACTGCGTCTTCTGATATCACTCTGAACGTCCTGTTGGAGAGGTAGCTTTTCAGCAGCTTAACGTGTGGTAGAGGGACACCCTGTATGAGGAGCTTGTATAGTAGGCCCTCGTGCCACACAGAGTCGAACGCGCGTGAGACATCCAAGAGTACTGCGCCAAAGTACTCCTTCTTGTCCATGGCTCCCAAAGCGTGTTCAGTTAGCCGAAGTAGCTGCTGCGGCGTAGAGTGTTCCTTTCGGAAGCCGAATTGTTCTTCCGGAAGTAGCTGCTCTTGGTCGATGTGTGACTGCAGTCTCTTCAGATAGAGCTTCTCAAAGACTTTGGAGGTGGTAGGTAGTAGGCTGATGGGACGGTATGATCTCGGGGATCTCCTGTCCTTTCCGGGTTTTGGGATGGCAACAATGTCGGCCTGCTTCCAGATGTCAGGAAATTCTCCAGTGACTATGATTTGGTTGAATACCGAAGTGAGGAACTCTATGGCTTGGTGAGGCAGCTGCCTTAGTAGTGGTGCACCGATGCCGTCGTGCCCTGCTGCCTTATTTGGTGGTAGTTGTTTAATGGTTTCCACTACCTCCTCCACTGTGATGGGGTTGATAGCGTCATCAGCTTGGGTGTTGGCATTGAGGTACCTTTGCAGCCTCTCTTCTACTTGTCGAATGTGGTCTACATCTAGATGTTCTACTACAGGTTGAAAGTTTGATTCGAATACGTCTGCAAGAGCCTCCGCTTTTTCTGTCGGCTCACAGATGATGTTATTGCCAACAGTTAGAGGTTGTTTCGGCGAAGCATCCGTTTCGTTAGTTTCCATGCTGACCCATCGTTTGTATTGACTGTTTCTAGAAGGGCCGCCCAGTCATTGTTCTTGTGGCGCTGCACTTCCACTTTGATTTGCCGCTGCATCTGGTTTATGCGTCTTTTGGTGGCCGGATTTCTGGTTATTTGCCACTCTCTTGTGAGGCGGTTTTTATCCGCGATGGTCTCTCTGATGTGAGGGGGTAGCTGTTTGGAGCGGGGTTGTTGCGTGCCTCTTTGCGGGGGAGTAGCTGCGTCAGCGGCTTCGTTGATCCAGCGCGTGAAGCTTTCCATGGCTAGGCTGGGTCCAGTAGTTTCTGGTCCGGTGGCGTTGTGCGTTAGTTGTGTGATGATTTCTTTGTACATAGTCCAGTTAATATTTGATAGGTTCCTGTGTCTTGAGTCCCTTCGTGATGCCCCTTCTGTTAGGTAAAATAGTACAGGGAGGTGGTCAGACGAGAGGGCTGTCTTCGTAGCTATAGCGATAACGTGGTTTAGCCCTTTCGTGATGGCTATGTCCAGTACATCCGGCAGCCTACCCCTTTGAAAGATGGTGGGCTCGGTGGGTCCCCACACGACCCCGTCGTTGGCTTCTACTGCACGTAGGAGCTGCCTGCCAGTGTTGTTGGTTAGCCGAGAGTTCCAGTTGTGGTGTTTAGCGTTAAAGTCACCGGCTATGAAAATATTGCCTCGCAGGCGAAGGAGAGCAGCTATGTCGTCTTCGTCTACCCGGCCGTTTGGGCGGCGGTACGCGGCAATTACAATTATTCTTCCCCTTGTTGTCTCGGCCGCGACTGCAGTTGCTTCGATAGTGGCAAGTTGAGGGACTGCTACTTCGTGATGCCTGATGGAGGTGCGTATGTAGACAGCAGTGCCGCCTCCGGCTGTTGGTCGGTCGTTACGATAGCAACTGTAGTTCGGTGCCGCTGCACGCACTCCTGGTTTGAGGTGTGTCTCATTGACCAGGCAGATGTCAATTTGTTCATCTCGAAGGAATTCGGTGAACTCTCCCATTTGCCTCCATATGCCATTGGCGTTCCATTCACAGATGGTTAGTCCGTCTATATTACTGGCCATGTTGTGCTGAGTTGGATGCACTTCTTTGGGCGGTTAGAACCGCTGCCTGCACGGCGACCTCGATTTGTCGCGGAATGTCTTGGAGCATGGATGTTAGGTTTGTGGTCAGCGTAGATACGGTACCTAGTAGTGTCTGTACCATGTTAAGTAGTGCAGAGAGGTCGTTTTGGTTGGTCATGCCAGCCTGAGAGTGCGGGGTTATTGGTTATGGTTGCTTGACGTGGTCCTATCTCTTCCGGGTCTGGGACCGGTAGGACGGTTAACCCAGTTCGGTGCAGTGCTGCCGGGCCTTTCATTAACTCTGCCATTGCTTTCCTGTGCGAAGTGTTCCCCTGCGTTGTTTTGTTGCACGGGGAGGGCCGGAAAGTCATTCTCGGAGAGCTGCTGCTGCTGCTGTTGTTGTTGCTGCTGTTGTTGTTCTTCTAGTCTTCTTTGCTGCTGCTGCTTCCTCATGGCTGCTGCATAAGAAGCATTATTCTTCTTTTGTCTATCGTTATAGCGTGCGAACGCGGGACATTTTCTGTAGCTGGCTACGTGGTCACCGCTACAGTTAACACATTTTGGTGGCGTTTCTCCTTTCACAGCCAGGCATTCCTTCGTGGCGTGGTCACCCGCGCATTTGACACATTTCGCTGGCATGACGCAGTGTCTGGCGATGTGTCCTATGGCCTGGCATTTGAAGCATTGCGGTGGACCACGTGAGCTTCGTAGTTTCTCCATGGTTATCTTAATGGAGCATAGGCTAGTCATTTGATGAATGCCTCTGTTTTCAGTGGTGTCCGACAGTACCACCAGAAATAGGGGGACTTCTTGGTGGGTCTTTGGTGACCTGAGTCGGGCGACAGTTCTGGCTGCATATCCAGCCTCTTCAAGCTCTTCCTTAACATGGTCAGGTTGCATGTTAAAGGGCAGTCCCCTTATTACTACTTTCAGCAGTTTTTCGGGAATGGTTGCAAATGTGTAGAAGGGTATTTGTCGTTCTGAGAGAAGCTTGGTTATTGCCATGTATTCAGTTGAGTTCTTGGTCCATAATTTGTAGAGTTCACGGCCAGCTGGCTTGACCAGGTATTCAGATTTGCAGGCTTGTTTGAGCATGATGTGCAATGCTTTGAATTCATCTCTGTATGTGAACACGATTGGGGCAGGCTTAGGTTCCCTAGGAGGGTTTGAGGTCGAGGTTTCTTCATTTTCCAATTGTTCGTACCTGTTGCTGGTTGCTGGTACTTCATTATTTGTATTGATGATGTTGAGTTGAGCAGCGGGAGCGGTATGGCGGGGACTAATGAACCCTTCGCTGTCAATCACCGTAACCTTGTTGCCTTTCCTAGTTGATGCCTTCTTTACTGTGTTGAGCGCCGCTGTCGTGATGCGTCTCTTGCTTTTGTCCATAGCGTCTGAGGGAGAGCCTAGGGCTCTCTTTCGAGACCCTTCACTGAAGTCCATGTCTGTCTCTTCGTCCCTTGAGGGTCCTGAGTACGTTGAGTTCCTCTCCAGATCTTCGGCAGGGTAAGAATTTTCAGTGGTGTTCGCGAAGTCCATTTCTCTTCCTAGCGTGGCTTGATCGGTGTCTGCATGAGTGCCGTTCATGATGCCTACAGAGTTGGTGGTGTCTGAACAGGAGTGTTGCACTGACCCTTCGTTATCACCGTTTGGTTTCAAGGTCAGTGACAACCCTATACTCACGCCAGGGGGTCCCACTCCACCTGGAAGTGGGCCGTGTGGCGGTAATTCCCTAGCTCTCGGTGGGCAGGGAGGAAAGGCAATCCCCAAAGAAGAAGAAGCAGGCTCACTATCGCCTTCGCTGAGTGAGCAAGACAGAACGCGCATATGCCAGTATAGCTAATACACAACCATATGCGAGCACTCTCTAGTCGCGTTAGTCTGTCTTTTTGCCCCTCTTCACCATTGCCACAGACACTAGTCGTCTGGGGAAGCATAGCCCCCAGAGTGTGGGGAAGTTCTTACAGGTGGTCCCGTATCTCCTTCCAATTCAGCGGTATGTTGTCATTGCTGTGAGGTGGCATCATCGGGTGTGTCAAGCCCGGGGTGGCTGTGTTCGCTAAGACCTGGGTCATTAGCAATGTTTGCTGTTGAAGCAGCTAAACGATGACACTGAAGTTGCCATGGTGCTTGCAGTCCGCCTGGTGATGTTGATGGCGGGTTGCGGACAGTTTCTTCACCGTTGCGGGTCGCTCAGATCTGGTCGAGCCTGGATGTCGGCCGGGTTTACTTGTCGAGGGCACCGACTCGTTGGTGTGTGTCGCCTTCATGTTGGCGCGAAGGTTTCTCTTCACGGGGCAGCCGCTGTAACAAGCTGGGTGAGGGCCGGAACAGTTGGTGCAGGTGGGCACCCCGTCTCGCGGGACGCTGCACTCGGTGACTCTATGTTTTCCGGCACATCTTACACACCGCTCCTCAGCGGCGCAGTCGAAGGCCATGTGCCCATGACCCTGGCAACGGAAACATTGTGCCAGGGCAAGCGGAGGCCGCTTCTTGGGTTCGAGTTGGACCGTGCGTCCTAGCATGGTCCTTGTTCGCTTCTCCCGCGGTACACGATCCGCAGGCTGGAATGTGAACAGCGGTAGTCGCTCTTCAGTGCCTGGGCGGCGCATTTGATGTACAGCCGAGGCTGCGATGCCGCCGCTGGTGAGCTCGGCAGCTACCACCTCCTCTGGTACATCCGCAGGCAGGCCCCGAACGACCATCTTGTTTGGTCGTCGGGGGGTTTGTTGGGAGTGGCGTATGCCACGCCCGTCCAGGTAGGCCGTCAATCGTCGGTGTTGTGTTGGGTGCTGCGGTAGTAGCCGCAGCCCCTCCTTCACGGGGAAGCAGAGAATATACTGGTTGACTTCCACCATTAGTTCGCCAGCCAGGTGTATATAATTGCCTTCATAGAAGGCGGTTACTGGAAGGACAGGTCCTTCTTCTTGTTGTGGTACGACTTCTTCTTCTGCTGGAGGTTCATTGACGTCTTCTCGATGGTCAATGATCATGTCTTCTCGTGGGGGCGAGGTGGACGTGCCCCCAACTGGAGATTCCGTAGTAGCTGGCAACGAAGGCTGCGACGTCGGCTTGAGTTCTTCTTGCGACTTCTCATCTTGATCACCACAGAGGTGTCTTCTTACTTCGTTGGCAAGCCAGTTTGGGTCTTGAGTTAGTCTTGTTTGTTCCTGCACTTGGCGCATCATGTCTGCTAGTCCCTCCGCTTGTCGCATCATGTCTGCTATCGTTGATTGCTGGTTCACGGGAGTCCTCGCGCCACCACTGCGTAACGGTGAATGGGTCGAGGCCGCTCGCCGCTGTCTCTTACTCATGTTGTAAGCGTTTGCAACGTCGACCAATAAGAAGCGGGCTCAGATGGCCGAATACGAGTAAGGCCCGCAACGAAACTCAGCCGAGCAGTAGTAGTAGTAGTAGTAGTAGCAGTTTCACCATTGCGGCGCTACGACTATCATTACCCAGGTGGCTTTTCTCCTGGAGTGTGGGGAAGTTCTTACACTTGGTGCATCTCCTTCCAGATTTTTGTTTTGGTTGTCTTTGTCGGTGTGGCTTATTTGGATTGTCATCTCCGGAGATGGTTACTGAATGAGGTGGACTGGCCACCTGATATTGTCATTGAAATGAAGTATGTTGCCTAGTTGAGCAATGAGTGGATTTGATGAATTGGTGCTGTTAGTGTAGAACTTAGCAGCCAATTTTTTAATTCTGTCCTTTAATTTTTCCATACCACTGACTTCGTGTAGCACTGTGGTCGGGGTCTCTTTGGGCAGTTTATACGCATAGCGTATTGCTCTATTTTGAATCGTTTGCAGCTTTTGGATGTATGAGGTAGCAGCATTTCCCCACACAACCGCTGCATATTCGAGAACCGGGCGTACCAGAGCAGTGTACAGTCTTATGGCCTGGTCAGGTTTTAGTTTAGACGTCGGGTTAAGAATGGGATATAGAATCCTCATTCTGCCTTCTGCCTTTGCTCTGACATTCCTGATGTGTTGTTTCCAGGTGAGGCGCCTGTCGAGGGTTACACCAAGGTAGATTGCAGTTTGGGTCCATGGTATCGGCTCGCCAAATAGTTGGATGGGTTGAAGATTCTGAGGAACTGTTCTCCTGGTGATAAATGTGGCCTGACTTTTTCCTGCGTTGAAGGCGAGTCGCCATCTTTTGGCCCAGCCTTCAATATTTGAGCAGGCTCTCTGAAGCAGGTTCCTTGCATTTTGCGCTTTAATGCTCTTTGTGAACTGCGCTGTGTCGTCAGCATAAAGACCAGTATGCACACGATCAGTTTTTGGCAGGTCGGCTGTATAAAGATTGTAGAGGACTGGCCCGATGACTGAACCTTGCGGTACTCCAGCCTCAATGCTTTTAGTAGATGACACAGCCTCATCTAAAATTACCTTGAAGGTTCTGCCGGTCAGGTAGTTTTTCAGCAGCCTCACGTGCGACAAAGGGATGCCTAGTACAAGGAGTTTGTATAGGAGTCCTTGATGCCAAACAGAGTCAAAAGCTTTCGAGACATCCAGAAGAACTGTCGCGAAAAACTCTTTCTTCTCGAATGCACTTAGCGCATGTTCTACAAGTCTAAGCAGCTGTTGGGATGTAGAATGATGCTCTCTGAATCCAAATTGTTCATTCGGTAGTAGATGCTCTTGGTCAATGTGATGTCGCAGCCTCCTCAGGTAGATCTTTTCGAAAATTTTTTGACATGGTTGGTAATAGGCTTATAGGCCTGTAGGATTTCGGGGATCTTCTGTCTTTCCCTGGTTGGGAATAGCCACAATGTCTGCATGCTTCCAAGTTTCGGGGTAGTCGCCGGTTTTGATAATATGATTGAAAATGGCTGTTATATAGTTTATAGCTGCCCTTGGTAATTGTTTTAGTAGTGGCGCCCCAATGCCATCATGACCGGTGCTTTATTGGGTTTTGCATGTTGTAACATGCCGATGACTTCATCCTCGGTAATTGGGTCGATTGAATCCTCTTCAGGAATGTTAGTATTTAAAAATCTTTGCAGTCGCTCTTCTACCATCTGAATATGTTGCATGTCGAGATGGTCCTGCACTGGTCGGAAGTTGGCTTCAAAGGCTACTGCTATTGCCTCAGCCTTTTCTTCTGGTTCACTGACGAATCTATTGCCTACCAAGAGAGGCTGGTAACTTTCCTCCCTTTCGCAACATTCGCCTGGTTAGTCTCCAGGCCGATCCGTCTTCTGTGCTTAAAGTGTTGAGTAGGCCTTCCCATTCTTTATTTTTGTGTTGCTGCACTTCTGACCTGATTTCGTGCCGCATACGATTGATGAGTTGTTTGGTGAATGGGTCACGTGTAATCTGCCATTCCCTGGTCAGTCGGTTTTTAGTGGTTATGGCCTCTCTGATATTGGGCGGAAGAGGTTTTGAATGATTTTGCAGCATGGGTTTTTGCTGTGGGGAAGCAGCATCTGCTGCTTCGTTGATCCATTGAGTGATGGCGAGGGTAGCAGCGTTGGACCCTATGATATCAGGTGGTGCAGCGTTTTGAAGTCTTTGGGTGAGGTGCTGTTTGTATAAATCCCAGTTTATGTTTTTGATGTTTCTGTGGCGGCTAGGGTTTTTTCAATCTTGCGCCCTCAGCTAGGTAAAAAATGACTGGTATGTGATCAGAGGAGAGAGCGTTTTTTGTGGCTATTGCAATTGTGTGATTGAGTCCTTTGGTTATTGCGATGTCAAGTACATCTGGCATATATCTTCTTTGAAAGATGGTGGGTTCAGTGGGCCCCCATACCATGCCATCATTTGCCTGTACAGCGCGCCGTAGTTGCTTGCCGGCTGTATTTGTAAGTCTGGAATTCCAGTCACAGTGTTTCGCATTGAAATCCCCAGCTATGAAGACGTTCCCTGCGATGTTTAGGAGTTTGGCGATTTCCTCCTCATTGACTTTGTTGGCAGGACGTCGGTAGGCGGAGATAATAATCATCCTGCCACTGGACGTGTCAGCAGCGATACCAGTTGCTTCAATTGTCATTAGTTCTGGCAGAGCTACTTCGTGGTGCCTTATGGTGGAACGGATGTAGATTGCGGTACCACCACCCGCCGTCAGTCTGTCATTTCTGTAGCATGAGTAGTTTGCCACTGCAGCCTTTACACTAGGTTTTAGGTGTGTTTCTGTGACTAAGCAGATATCTATCTGCTCATCACGTAGGAACTCACTAAATTCACATCACCGCAATCCGAGGGTATCAGTGTTGCGGACTGCGTATTGAGCCATACGCGGTCACCCATCCAAGCACTCGCCACGTTCAACGTTGCTTAACCTGTAAAATCAATACGCCGGGAAAAGTCTCCATTTGCATAGTAAGAGATCTGCACCACGACGTGATGGAGTATCCACCTTATTCCCCAGATTTGGCTCCTTCCGTCTTCTGTCTATTCCCAAAAATCAAAAACTTTCTTGCTGGTCAGCGTTTTTCTTCACATAAAGAGGTGAATGCAGCTGTAGATGGATATTTTGCATGCCTCCCAGAAAGCCACTTCAGGGATGGTATAATGAACTTGGAACATCATTTGACTATGTGTATCTGTGTTAAGGGAGACTATATTGAGAAATAAAAATGATTTGGTAAATATCAAATTAGTTTTATATTTTCATGCTTAGAATTTTCCAGACCGCCCTCGTATTTGCTACCGCACAAGAGACAAGAAATTACAGCACATTGAGCTTTATTTTATAACAATTCTATTTACAAGCAACTACAAAGAAATTTATTGCCAGAATACTTCGTCAAACCCGTCATTATTGACGGGCTTTGTGACTAGCCTATATATATAATAAACAAGTCAGCTGTCATGTCATTATGTCATTCTCTACGTCAAGCAGTGACGTCAGGCTTAACACAATTTTTTGGTTATGTACATTATTTAATAACATTTCTAACCATCTGCGAATAAATTAATTGACAGAACATTGATAAAGTATGTAATACGTATAATCGTCATATTAATCACAAGGTGCTTACATTTACCTAATATTGTTTTGATACGTAGTACTATTCCTTAACTTCTTTTTCATAGATATGTAACATACAGATGGTCGAAGAGCCAACGCGGAGCCTCAAAGATTCCTCGTCCATTTTGGATCTTTTTCTTACTAACAATCCGGATATTGTAGATAAAGTTTGTATAGAAGACGGTATAAGTGATCACAAGGCGATTGTGGTAACTTAATAATCTAGGCTGAATTTGAAGCATGATAAAGAGAAACTCGTATATTGCTTCGATATGGCAAATGATGCGTTTATGGTCGATCATTTGGCGAAAAATTTTGAAACGTACACACTTAATACAAATGTTGAGGAACTTTGGTTTAATTTAAAAGAAATAATATGGACTGGCTTAAATCAATTTGTTCCCAAGAAGTTTATTAAGGTTAGTAAGAACTTCCCGTGGTTCAATAGAGAAGTGAAACGTTTGCTCAGGAGGCAAAGGCGTTTACATTCCACTGTAAAGAAATCGGGAGACTCATCTGATCGCGCTAAATTAGTCCACTTGCGAGCGTACGTGCGTAAGGCAATTCGTGATGCGTTTAAAGAATTCCAAGCCAGAAATTTATCCGAAGATCTGATTACTAATCCAAAAAAGTTCTGGTCATATGTCAAATTAATAAGAGGCTCTCGTAAGGTCATGCCGTCGTTGATTAATGAAAATGGGAAATTATCAGAAACTAGCGTCGAGAAAACAGAAATTTTGAATAATGAATTTAAAAAAGCTTTCACGTCAGAAACCTCGGAGGAGATTCCGATATTTGACAATCGTACCCTCAAAATTATGAATGATCTCGTTCTCGATGTCGAGGGAATAACTAAACTGCTTATGAATGTAAATCCCAATAAGGCTCCCGGATCAGACGGTATTCCTACAAGGTTCTACTCTAGTTACGCACAGGAAATTGCGCCGTATTTGATGAAATTATATACCGCCTCCTTGGATCAAGGAAAAATACCAGCCGAATGGAAGCCCGCCATCGTAAGTCAAGTGTTCAAAAGTGGGAATGTTAATGATCCTCAAAATTATAGGCCGATCTCGTTAACCTCAATATTTTGAAGGATTTTAGAACACATCATCTATTCAAATGTCATGCGGTTTTTGGATGAAGTTGAGCTTTTGGACCCAAATCAGCATGGAATCAGAAAAGACCGATGCTGCGAAACACAACTTGCCTCTTAATTCACGACTTGAGCCGTATTATAGATGAGCAATCCCAGGTTGATTTAGTTTTATTAGACTTCAAAAAAGCTTTCAACACTGTGCCTCACACTAGTTTACTTAGGAAACTTCGCGGTTACGGTATATCTAGACAAATATGCGATTGGGTTGCAGACTTTTTGAAGGACAGAACACAGTGTGTAGTCCTCGACGGTGAGCGTTCATCACTTGCCGTGCCGAAGTGAGGTCCAGGGTTCCCCAGGGAAGCGTGATGGGGCCTTTGTTGTTTCTCATGTACATTAATAATTTGTGCGACATCATAAGGGGAATGAAAAGATTATTTGCCGATGATGCTATTATTTATCGTGAAATCA
>JARYHS010013242.1:0-25009 GCA_031002005.1 Vandiemenella viatica | reverse complement strand
AATGCTTGCTTCTGTTCCTTGTTGAAGTATAAAAATTGCATGTCTGCAAGAAACAACATAGTGTAAATCAAATTGTCCTTGTACATACTTGAAAATAACATTCTCAAATCCTCAGATAAGCACTGTATCATTTCTACGTTTGCCTTTTCAACTACACTGCGTGTGGATCCCTTGCATTTAGAATCAGAACGTCTTAGAGTTTTTAAAATTGGTTTACAGTTTCGAAAGAATATTGAGGAAGTCATTATTTTACATGATAAATAATTCTTATAAACATTCGAATATAACCTATTACTCAGTGTTAGCGCCAAACCTGACAACTACGTACATACACATAGAGCTCCTGCTTCTTAGATTATAGTGGCTTCAGTTTCTTTAGCAGTTTTACAAACAGTCAGAATATTTCAGTCTGACGTAACTGGATTACAAAATTGGCAGACGCGTTCTTATAACGAATAGATGCCATAAGCCACTTGTTTTCCGTTTTGATATTATACCCATAAGTCTTGTAAGCTCGGCTTGCATAGATCATTAATCATATCAGACGTAGCTGCCAAACATCCAGCATGCTACCATAATATTACGTTTTGTTAAGATCTTTTGAATTTTGAACGCAATATCAGAACTTGTGTTAAAAAAAAATCTAACTTCTTTCTGACCGATTTGAAAATTGGATATTACATACAGCCAGTTAGTCATTGTTCAGTAACGTTTTGTAAGTTACGCCAAGCACAAGTAGACGAGACAAACATAAGTGGTTTTTGTTGTAATACGCCACGTGGATCGTATATGACAGTGTTTCTTAATCTTTTTCAAACTGAAGACCAGTAAAATACCAAAAATAATCCTACAGACCAGTAGCTTATATGGACCTAACGTCGTTGTATGTTTTTAACGTTTGAGCGTACAGTATTGCTCTGTACCATTATAACATAATAAATCCAAAAGAATACTTGAATTTCTTCAGAAATACGGTTATCAAATTGGAAGTGAACCATTAAAAAAGAATTATCCCTGGAACAGGTTATTAACTCAAATGAATAATAATATTCTCCGTACGGATCGCGTACCCTATTTTCACGGACTTAATATTGAGATTCCATGCTACATGGGAATAAAATTTTTATCATATTTACAGCGTTCCAGAGACTTTTTCAAGAAATAATTTGAAATTTAATTTCTACGTTTCAATGATCAATGATATCGATTACCCGTCAGCACACAGCGTATATCTTTTATAGTTGTTTGTTTCTTATATAACTGAATTCGTGAAGAGTTCAGATATTGGAAAAGGTGCAAGGATTTAAATAGCTTAAGGTTATCAGAATTTCTCTATACGTCAATTAACTTGGTACTGTGTGGAGAATGAACCTAGAGTGCAACTTAAGATATTGTCAGCTCGTAAACATTTATAGCCGATCATAGAAATGTATTACGAGGCGTATGCTTCAAAGTCTGTTTTGAGTTTATTGAAGACATATGCTAGTCAGTACGTTACCGTGTTATTGTTTGAACCATTCTATTTATTTCCTTGAACGGCACCACATTCTTCTTAATGTCCGAGCGACGTGCGGGACATCTGTCGGAGGCCATGCGCATCAGTTGTGAGTTTGTCGATCTGGCCGTTGGTTGCGCTGCCACACGCTGGAAGCCAGATCCGAGTGCTCCCGCACGGCGGCGTCTGGAACTACACGTGTCTCTCCCCACGGCGGCCGAATGTAAACAAACACCGCGCGTGCCTCTTATGCCATTAACTTTCCTAGTTGTTGATTAAGAAGATTTTTACTTTAATTATTATTACACAGCCATGTAATATTCTTTATTACTCACCAAGTTGATAAGATTTTTTTAAGTTTTACAATTACCTACATGACAAAAATAAAGGATCGTACAGACAACACCCACACAGAATTATACCTGTTCCATTAGACTTTATCTACTTTGTTGAATACTACTAGACCAAAATAATGCTTAATACCTCACCGGACCGAGCGTTGTGGGTAAGTGGCACCCTGTAAGTACGTGGGTTCGAATCCTCATCCAACATCCACATTTAAGTTTTCCGTGGTTTCTCAGAATCGCAGAGATGGTTCCTTCAAAAAAGGATATGGCAGAATTCCTTATCCTTTCTTATCCTCCCCAGTCCTTTCCCGCCTCTAATGACCGTTAGCGACCGAGCGTGCTGGGTGAGTGATACCCCTCTGGCCTCTAATTCGGGAGGAACGCGGGTTTGAATTCCCGTCTGGACATCCAGATTTGAGTTTTTCATGGTTTCCATAAATCACTCCTGGTGAATACGGGAATGCTTCCTACAAAAAGACCATTGCCAAATTCCTTCCAGTTCCTTGGCCCCATCCTTTGCCGCCTCTACTGACCTTGACCACGACGAGGCATAAAGCCGTAATAATGATTAAAAAATACTATATTAATTCCTAAGCTCACTCACTCACCTCGATTGTCTATTGGCTGAATAACCGTGTCGTCACTTGCCAGCCTTCACTCAGAAATTAAAACGAGGTTGGCAACTTCCATGAAATTAGTTGTCATAATACAGTATTTAATATTGCTATGCTAGAATTTCAATGTTAAAAAAATATTGGTAACGTTACTGTTTAAAAACGTGGAACTACTTTTCAGTAATATATCGACATTTAGAAACTTAAATTACTCGTGGTCTCTGCTGTAACAACGAACGCCAATTGTCATTTCGGCCTAGGCTAATTTTTATGACAAAAGTTTATACACGTGCTAGCTATTAAATATGCTTTAAGCTCACCTTTTTATATAGATTTAAATCATCGAAAATATGACTATATATACGGAATGTGAAACATTAATTCATTTGATTTTTGCCTTTAGTTACATCATTTAGCAGGGGCGGATCAATGGGGGGGGGAGGCTAGGGGGCTCAAGTCCCCCCCCAAAGTATCTAGGTTCACCTCCGACATTGTAATTTTGGATACTTTTTTTTAGCTCTACGGAATCGAATCGAGGGCTTCCGCCCCCCTCCCAAGCCAAAATCCACTCAATCCAAGCCCCCCCCCCCCAAAACCAAAGTCCGCTCAAGCCCCTCCCAAAGCAAAATCCTGGATCCGCCCCTGGCATTTACTATTTAGAACAAGTAACTAAAATATTTTCTTCCTCGTCTCATTTGAAGAAAATGTATCACTTACTTTATTTAATCAATTTAAAACACAACAAACCGCTTTTGATTTATTAATCGTAACTCAACAATGATATTCTTGATGGAAATTACCAGCTACCAAATATATAAGACATTACTGGTTATGTGCACACTTTAATACCTAAGCAACTGCTCTGAAATTTATTGCCTAATACAGTCATCTCATAGTTAAAAAATTATCGGTAAACTTTACTGCTAAAAAACGTGTAACTACTTTTCAGCAACATGTCGACTTTAAGAAACTTAAATAACTCATGGTCTCTGCTGTAGGTGCGAATCTCTAGCCTAAATTTCAATGTAATTAAAACTTTCGCTAAATTTGCTGCTTGACGAAAGTTTATACAATACGGTTTATTTGCTTTTTACCTATTTTGCTGACCACTTCATTTATAGTGTTCCTACATTTTCGGTGTACGTGAGTTACTAGGTTATTTAAAGTGAATATCAGATCAAATATGTTACCAAATCAAGCATTCTGGCAATTCATTTCGACAGTTTACTTAATTATTTAATAATCTGGAATCTGTATTAAGTTCTTTTGCCGTTACAATTACAATATAAATGTTGTCCCAGCCTCAATTAAAAACGACGTGATTGCTTTCGAAGCAATTTGGCTCTCCCTTTAAACAGCAATTCTTAAAATTTTGCAGAGTGGAATTTTAGAGTCAAATAAAAGTCAAGATTGAATTTCAGCAAGTTCAAGTTTAGCAACCATGACCTTTGAAATAATTATACGATAGCGCGATCATCTCTGTTCGTGTTTAATTGATTTATTAATACTTATGAATTCTTCAGACCCAAGAGATTATATTCACCCTTAGAGTGAAACACAACTCAAGTTCGTATTTGGGCAGATCAGTCAACCTTTGACCCTAAAACTGGAACTATTCTAGACACGTGACGATACGCAAAAAATTTCACTGGCTTGCACTAGTAATGTATAAGAGGTTGCATGAGAGATGTCAAGTGAAAATTTACGGTTATTTCATCACATTTTTAATAATATTTTACTTTTTCTTTCACGTTCTACCGCCAATTACACATTGGAAACTTATTCTTGTATTACAGAAACCACACCTTGTAACGGAACTATCGATAGATCGATATCGATCCTTACCAGAGAGAGCGGAGTATCAGTGGTGGAAGAGAAGATGGCGCGAGATTGTTTTGTAGTGTAAGAGCGCGGACGAATAACTGGTTGTTCGATGAACTAATAAACTGTGTCAGCTACAGAAACTTTATTACGAGTGTCTACAGACTTGATGGCAGTGATAATTTCAGTGCAAAGTAGAGATAAGTAGGAACTGTGAGCAGTAAAGTGTGTTGCCGTTGCATGTGTGTTAGTTGTGGCGATAATTATTGTCTTGTTCATTGCTTAAACGAGCCTGACAATCTTCAGATTTACGAAGTCCGATTAGCATTATTCATTTGGTGGTTTCTACGGTTTGTAGTAGTTTGAGAACATTTGCGTAATAAATAAGTGTGAACTGTATTCCGGAGTGATGTTTTCTTTGCATGCTAGTAGCTCCGTTGAATGACTTTATTTCGGGTAATTTGCCCGTGGCGACTGTGGTCAATATCGAACCTGCAGCATATCTAAAGCTGCTCAGAAACTGAATGCAACTGTTTGTTTAGTAAATTGATCTGAACAGACTTATTAATGTATTTATCAACATATACGCTAACAGCCATAAATCATTTACAAACCACATAAGCGTTACAACCTGTTTGTGAAAATTGTAACACCAAGAAGTAGACATGTGACTACAAATAAATTTATTCTTCGGATAATGGACATGACAATAGATAAATCATTAGAACTGCAGACCTGTACATGCATGCTGATCGTGATCACTCTGTACGGTGTGAAGGCGCCACGTGCTGAAACCAGAGCCTCTAGCCGCCGTGCCATGGAATCAAAGAGATCCCGAATATGTTGCTGGAGAACACACTGCCACGTGGTTTGTGGGCTAGACCACGCACCATCAACTTGCAGAAGGACCACGACAAACAAGCTGACGACTGATCCCAGACATGTACGATGAGTGACAAATCAGACGAACATACAGGCTAGGAAAGCAGTGGTACCGTCGCTCTTCAAAGAAGGCTCGCATATTCCTCGCCAAATTAGGCCGGGCATTTACCTGCTCAAATGTGGCAAGGAGAGGCACAACCTCGGTCTCTAAAACTTCCCTCATGTAGTACAATTTATAAAGCTCAGCGGGACTCGCTGACAGAGCATAGAATACGAAGAAAGGTGGAACCTCAATACTATCTGTTGGCATCATTCCTTTGGAGCAGGAGAACCATGACTCCCATTTAGTGAGTTAGCAATGTAAATTTGAAGAAATATTTTTAATTTTGTTCTCACATGTACTCAATACTCAATCAAAGGGCTGAAGTTGTTAACTTTAAAAGTAACTTCAGAAGTAACGAGGAGTATACTCCAAATACAGACATATCCTAATTGATCGGACACTTTCAGGGATTTGATTCGCTATAGTAGTTTTTTTTTATATAATCGGATAATTATTCCAGATTTTGATCCATGGATGCTTAGTTTTTGCAACAGTTGCTCTTGTTACTCCATTAATCGTTTAGTGGAACATCTCTAGCGACATTTACACATTGTCACAGTACAAAATATTTTATCCTTCGCTGAAGCATTCTGAGCAATGTTCCAGTTAATTCTCACATACAGTATATTTTTGTTCGTGACTAAACATTTGATTGTTCCAGTAGATACTACGTTGCCCTAAACATTTCAGTATTCAATAGAAGATGTATGCTTCCCAGTAACTGCCCCACCGAGCCCGCTTCGGTAATGCTGGGGCACGGCATTCAGGAGAACGCGGGTTCAAATCACGTATGGCCACCGATATTCCGGTTTCCCTCGAATTCCTTCACGCTCCTTGTCTCCAATTCTCTGTATTACGCTGTGACAGCAATGGAGTTATCCTGTAGGTGTGAAATGTTGACAGGCTTCAAGAAAGCAAATAATTTTATCTTTTGTCTTAAAGCAGATCAAAAGATATACTTTTTTTTATACTAATTATAGGCACTGTGGACTACGTACACTATCTGATCGCTCAGGTAGAAAAGGAAAGGGGGAAGGGTTGGAGACCCACCATAGTTAGAACGAGATCTATTTTGTGTGAGGTGTTTTTTCTAATGGTGGAACGTTTGTTTCTGCAATCCCTATTATTTGTGTTATTTGTGAGAAGTGTATTTTTGCTTATGAAATGTATAGTTTAGGAGGCTAAGATTGAGAACCGCCCAATTTTCGCTTATATAAACGTAAAGGAAACAGGGTTTCTATGGCTACTGCCGCTTCCCGCAGGTAGAGCTCGGCATTCATTCACCTTACAACATTTATGGCACAAGAAGGGATTTAACGGGAGCAGCGCCACGCTCCGGCCATTCTTCACATTCCCGCGGAGTTTCCTCCACGGTACTCACTAGACAGCAGGCTGAGTGGGCCTGGGAAGCCGTTGCGGACGTTCAGTCTGAATGAAAACCGTGGACTTCATTGTGGTGTCTGCTTTTAGGGAAAGTAAATTCTCGATCATACTGTTCTAACAAATAAAAAAATTATCAATTTTGAATATTATTAAGGATTATGAATTTCAAGCTTTTCACATGACATATTATTCTGGACCAAATAGGATCAATGAAAAGTGGGTGTACAGTATAACTGAATTTATTAAAACTTGACGATGGTGAAATTTACGCAATCATGAAGTTTATTTTATTAACATTTGAACATTGTCGAACGTCTTTGATTTTTAAACAGAGCAATTTGAGATTTCTCAGGGTCGTTTACTGGGTAGAACTGATTACATAAGCTACCGTTCCACCGCTAGCAAGGTCAAACGACCCTCGCGGATTAGAATGACCCAGCCTGGGGCTCTGTTGTCCACAGCCGGCAGCCTGGCCTGTCGAGATGGCGAGCTGTCTTGCGCCGCCCAGACGTAGGTGAAGATTCCTTGCTGCTGTATCACATGCGCATCCCACTCAAAATCAGAATGTCTCACCATCAGATCCTCTGTTCCGAGAAAATTGTATCCCCTCCGCACTGCGATATGGCGTATAACACTCGGCGAATCACAGCTGTGCCCGCGTATGTGACCGCTCCTGGTAGGCTCAACAGATAAATAAAAAACACCAAAATCATTAACAATATTGCTGACGAGATTCTTTAGTGGTAGGATCGTCTCCCACCACTTTTTGAGCTCGCCTCTTTAGTGAGAAACGGCACTAAGGACTTTTTTCGGTCATCGGAATTCGCCAGCGACATTTTGCGGGTCTTTTCCGAAACGTGCCCAAATGGAAAGCGATCCTAAGTTATTTATGATGGGAAATAAATCCACTGAATGTCGAAGTCAGGTAGAAAGTTTAGTCACCCACCGGACGTGTAAATCTGGACGCTTTATTGAGTCACATAGAACTGTCTGTTTGACACGCCGCACCGGCAACATCTCACACATACTGTACGAACACACTAATAACACCGTACTTATTAATTCATTACAGGATCGAACCTCGGTCGTCTGGGCTGTAGCCTAGCTACGTAGCCGCCCACTGCGCTTATGTGATTTTTATTATTAATAGTCTACTAGCATCGCAGTTACAATTCCTTTAAACATGAAAGTGCGAATTAAATCAAATTCAGTTATTTATTTGAAATTTACGCTTTTCTTTAACAATATAACCGCAAAAAATGTCAATGTAATTATTAATTTGAAATTTAGTGGTTAGCCTAGCAGCACCGTGGTGGCGGTTAGTGTAATTAACACTTCGGGTATCATCGGACTCCCCGAACATTTCCGAGTTATCGAGTTGATGTCCTGCCTCCAGGTTTAACGCATTTTATTAAAGTGGATTCTCTTTCTTTTAGTAGGCTACAGCCTGTTTCTTCGTGTCTCTCGTTTATTCGTTCTGATGTTGCTGTAACAGGAACATGTTACTGTAGCCAAGATACTTGAGTTGGTTGCACTAACGCCAGTTGTTGTGTGCTGACTATCAGAGCGAGCGCGAGCTTATTATCAGCGGCGGGCGTGTCTGGCGACGCCTGGCCGGCGTAGGGTTTCCTAAGCCGAGCAGGCGGCGAGGCGAGGCGCGTCTCAGTGTGTGGGCCCGGGCCATGCCATGAAGATCGCGCCTCGCCAGCTGCTGTTCCCCCAGGCGGCGTCGACGCCGCTGCTGCCGCCGCCTGACCCGTCGCTCAGGCTGCGGCGTCGCCGCACGCACTCCCACGCCGGCACCTCCAGGTCCCACCACAGGCACGGCAGGCACCGCCAGGTAGGCACCCACCAGTCGACGACCTGCACACAGCCCTTACGAAAGGGATTGTCTAGCAGACAGATGACGTAGATTTCGTTTCGCACCTTGTTCCTTAAGTCTGGTGTTGACGTCCGTTTCGTACATACAACGTTTCGACTGAAACTACCTGGAATCTTCCTCGCCGAATTCCAGTTTTCTTGCGACTGAATATGTTGGTCGTTTTCTATATATTCTTCACGGGTTTGCTGCAGGATTACATTTTCTGCTGACGACGAGCTTTCGGCGACTTTCACTGCCGCCATCATCAGGTCCGTTGTATCGAAAGGTCGTTTTCGCTGACAACCAAAATATTTAGTCACTACTAATTTGGCCTAGAAGATGCCCGGAGACTTCTGAGCAGTTAAACATCCATAAAACGAAGCTCGACTCCAGGTTAAAGGAACGAGGTACGAAATTTCAGGTGCTGAAACAATTAAAAGACTTAGGTTTCGTTTATTGTCAAACATGCGATTAACTACTACATCCACTAACCTATTTGACAGGAGAGATAAGATTAGACAATGTGATGCCGTTCTGATGATTACATGAATCCTTTCTTCCCTGGTTCCAGTCGGGATTGGAATGCACAAAGTAAAACTTTAGAGTATAGATATAGATTCATCTCATAATTTCGTAACTTTTAGAACTGTTTTGATATTTTCGGTTCATCGTACATTACCTGCTAAAACATTGTCAGAGTGAATTGTTGATGTCGCTGCAGCAAATTAATACTTGAAATCATTTCACTGTATGATATCAGTACAGGAAGAAGAGATGGGGATAGGCGACAACATCATGACAGATGAACAGAGGTTTTGCAGTTGAACAGGGTCGTAGCGTGTCATGCTGTTCAGAACCTGAGGCAATCCTTAAATTCCCAAATATTCTGACTGAACAACGCGATGTGGTGAACCATTTCCTCAATTTCGAGTAAATCAATTTGCGTAAATAATCAATATTGACGCCAATGTAATTGAATTTATTTTATTTTATTTCTCCATATGCATTTTACACCAGTTTTCGGAGCATCTTCAGAGGTTATAGCTATGATATTTATAAATTGTGAAATGTAACTAACAAAAATTCAAGTATGTTTGCTGAATACACTGCGTAAAAAGTAGTAAACGTGTACGGATGCAATAAAAAAAATCAGTTGCATTGCTACAAGTATTTAATATTTATAAAAACTGACATTTTAACCTAATTGCATACGCCTCTGGGGATATTTCTTTCAGCTGATAGTCACATCAACATATAGATCCAATATGTTCTAAGCAGATTAGTCACAGGTAGAATATATGATGAATGCGTATTACAGCATCGATAATTTTGAAAACAGGAAGTTTACAGTGGCATATGTTTTTATGTTTTAGCATCGTTCTCCGCGTTTCAAACGACAGCAGGAGCGAAGTAAAGGCGCAACATTTTATTGTTAAACGCATGGGCTACGCTCTCTTCTGTCTCTCACAACATGACAGCGAGAAGGTAGATACCTGATACACAAAACAGAGACGCAAGCAAAATATTTAACCTATTTTTCTAGCCTCACGTGGGTATGGAGACTCCAAACTGACATGACAAAAGGGAAGTGGTTCCTGGTAACAATTCATGGAGAAGTTAATATCACTCTTGCCTCACTATGGTGTAGCTCTAACGAAAGTCCTTTAAAATCAAATCGAGGTTCTTTGATGTTTTTGGAAAGTCGTATTTCCTGTAAATTAAGTATATTAGGCCGTCTATGTGACACAAATATTTCTAGACTGTACAAGGGAGCTACGTGAAGGATAAATAGCAGTACTCCATCACTAGACCACAATGTTAGGTGGAATAAGTCTGGTATTTTACACCAATACTTGGACCCTTTTTATGTGTTAAGTGTGTACCTGTACCGTCCGAGATATTGAATGGAAAAATTTACCAGTCATCACGTTTCATTTACCAAACACGAATCCGAATTTAAAAAAATCTTCTCGCCGATCTTTGAGATTTGCCAAATCTTGGGACCTCGTAGGGAGCTATATACAACGGATTAATTTTTCTGTGTCATTCAACTGAAAAATAGTTTGAATATTCTTTAATTATGTTAGATAATTCAGCTTCATTTCTAAAACTTCCAAATTAATCAACTCTTCTAAATGTGAATGTCACCATTTGTGAACCGTACTCTTTTTTGTCGTTTTATTTTGTATGTAAAGTGTGTAATTTGATGACGTGTAACTATATTGGAATTGGTAAAGGGAATAAAAATTGTTTATTTTTCACGCAACTTGCAATTTAAGCCTTAGTGCCGAGCTTGCGATTCACAGCTGCGTATCACTTCTGAAGCCACGCAAGTGACTACTCAAGGGGCTCCTCCAGTAGAACAAGGTTTCTGTTTGCTCTTTCTTCGACAGAGAAGAAAGAATAATATTCCTCACTTCACAGGATAGCCATGTTTATGATTAAAGATTAGTGTTCATTAATTTAGGTTCACGCAAAAGAATTTGGTGTGATTTCTTGGCGTTTTAGAATCGTGAGCAATTGCTATGAAATGTCTTAAGATTTTAGTTGATCTATTACTTATTGCGTCAGGTGTCACTCCTACCAAGGTGGATTAATGCCAAAACACTAAACTGTCCTAAAACGATGACAGATTTTAAGTCTTACAAAAATTGGTTGTTAAAAAAACTAGTTAGTACAAGCATAAGTGAACTCATCTTTACTATCATAAATCTGCAAGGGGTGTGTGTCTGTCTGTCACTTAGTTCAGGCATAAGGAAAAAAATATGGAACCAATTTGCATGGAGTTTTCATAACTTAAAAGTTAATGACCTACCTTAAAATATCAAAATAACAACATTCATAAAATCAAGTTTATAATGTATTTCGTGAAGACTCTAAATTCACAGCTTTTTATGAAAATATAATAGAGACATTACATCTTATCTTTTTAAAAACAAATAAACAAATTTTATTTACCACGCTGAAACACAAACGTTATTGACAACTTAATTAAGAAGATATGTCTAGAGCCACAGCTTTCTGCACATAAAACGCAAAAAAGTAACAAAGGAATTTAATGTGCTGTAGAAAATTGCTTTAACTAAAACTTTCCAGAAATATAACCTGTCTTTAAGCTTAATAACTCTTCTTGGGAATCAGTTGATGGTTCTTTGAAGCGTGTTGGATCGAATGGTTTGCATTAGACAAATGGCAGTGTTGTTCAAGCCGCGTTTGTTGCAAATAGGTTTTTTTCCAATGAACGGTACAAATATGTGATAGTATTTCGTCGACTTTTGCTTGAGGAGGCTAACTGTCGCTTCTGCAACATTTCACCCGTCAGCTGCTTCGTTTTGTTTCTCTCGTGAACAGGAACACTTAAGACGTATCCATTTGTTAATTAATTGCTAACACATTTACGTCAAGCACATATGAAAAAGTGGGGCTGTCATTAAATGAAAGTACTGAGAATTACATAAACCATTTATTCACAACAGGGAAATCGTATTATTTTATTCCAATCGAAATTCTTAAATTGAAACATCAAGTCCATGTGGAAACAAGAACCAGAGTAATTTAACAGATCATTCACAGTTACTGGGAATTCGTCTTTAGCTCGGTTGATAATCGAAACAAAGAGCATGAAAGTCATTTTTCTATGCAATGTTAATTGCCCGGACGTTGCTGGGTCTGATGCAAACGTTTTGTGCTTATGTAAGTGACGTATCAGCAGGAGACTCCACTTCACATGTAACTAGTCCCAAATTAATTATAAACACCCAACTAGTTGCCTTACGATTTGCTGTCCATATTAACACACACTCAGCCGTCCTTGCCATTTTCCTGTTTGCTGATCCAGATCGTGTCACGGGTATTCCATATGCATGCTACTACCTTGATTTTTATCTCTGGCATACGTAATATGCACGGTTTCTGCAGGCCGGGGTAATGCGGCCATACTGGTATATTTCGTGATATGATTAGACTTTCTTTGATAAAATTTTTGGATTATTTAGCTAAGACACTTGCACTCGGAACTTGGTAAGCAAGCGCAACAAATATCATGACATTATGATGAAACTTCCCTCTTACTAACACTGAATACGTATACTGATATCGGGAAAGTGGCTGTATAGTTTTCCTATTATGCCTGTTTCTCAGGTATGACATTTGAGCATCGTTTTTATTGGTGCAGCAGAATATTTGCCTTATGATCGACGTCGTTGGATATGAAATTATTTAGAATTCGACAATACCTTCTCCCAACGCACCGAGAAGCAAGCTGGCAGTGAAATAATTTACACATTCGTACCAGAAACGCAAGGAACTTTTCTTCACTTTGTAACCTACCCTTTCTGCTTACTCCTAGCATATTGGAATCTTCTACATACACTAATTCTATTTAGCTCTCTTGTATCAATTAATCAACAATGAAATCCAAGCTCAGATCATTCAACGATGATTATAAGTAAATTTACAATATTGTCATTTACCTTGAAGTGCTCTTTAATACTTCCCACCAAGAAGGAAATACGGTTTGCCAATCCAGTCATAATTTATTATCTTTCTTCTTACTATCTGAAACAATCCTATTTAATCTTCCTGAAATTCTCTTATTATATGTTCCTTAAAAAAACCATACAACAACTTGAAGTCTTTCAGCAACACTTCATATATTACTTTGCTATATACATTACTTTTTTCACACTAGGAAAAATTAATTTAACACAACTTCAATATCAATAATGTTCTCTATGGCTACAGCCGTGAATATTTTCAAATTCCCATCATATTCCGATATCTCCTTACTGGTACCATTTATCCTCTCATCTCAATCCAACCTTTTTCAATCACTTTTGTAATCTCCCATGAATAACCTTTACATTTTCTTGTAGCTATCAGAGATTCTTCAAAAACTTCTGATTAGTATTTTATATTACCACTTTATATTTATTATACATAATATAAATGTTTTTAAATCTTATTTTTACATTTTACAAAGTAACGAGACGTATGACCGTTACAACTTTATGCGAGAAAAAAAAATGTGTTTTCGAATACTCTGGATTTGTTTGTCATTAAACAACTTTTTTTAAACTGCTGACCATGTCACCGATAATGTGTTACAGTTTGAACGTGACAGATTTTGAAACTATGAAAATTGATTTCATCTTGGATCGTTTTGTACGAAGTACCACGGATTTTTCCTCGGTGGTCAAAGTTAAGCGGATTTGACTCCTAGTCTCAATGTTCTTCTAGTTATGGTCTTTCTTTTTCAAATTGTTCAATGATTTATTATACTGATTACAATAAATTGCCTGGCAACAAGGACAGAACGTGTAATTTCAAGGAGATTCGCGACGCTATAGAACGGATGGGACATTTTTTCATCCATACACGTATTTTCAGAAGAACTAACTGCTTTTATAGAGAAAAACTTTTAACTAATTGTGTTATTCAGTATGTCCTGTTTCTCTGCGGCAAAAATATGACACCATCCTACCACTGCAATAGGTTAGTACAGAAGAAAAACTAATAAACTCCTGACCGTGGGGAAGCTTTTTGTACTCCTACTTCAGTAGATCAAGTTGCCTGACACAAGCCAGGCGTATGACTGGCTACAACTGTTTCAGTAGTCCACAAAATATATACCTTGAGTAACTCCTTGTAAATGGCACCACTAATCACGATGTCATCCTCGTACATTCTTAGTGAATATCAAACTAGTGTCGACGATCCTTAAGCTGCTATTCGAGCGCAGTCCTCTGGAGTCCTGAGCGGTTCATAAATCAACTCTCAGATTGCAGTTGTATCTCCTCGTAACCCAGACGGGCTTTATATCTCATTAGAGGCGGTCTGCCGGCCACACGGTAGTCCGACCCGGGGGACACGCCCTGCCTCCCCGTATCGGCCCATAAAGCTATTGAAAAGCCGGCAGCCTATTACCGACGTGAGGGGCAAAAAGAAAGGCCGCCAGCCCCTGGAAGTCTATCCTTGTAAAGTTAGCCCCGCCGCAATAAAAGTGTCACATATTTCTGCGTAAAGCGGCTTCTCAGCTCGACGCCTGAGTGCGGTCCCTCATAAGACAGACGACAGGCTCCTCACACAGACTCTCTCTCCACTTCCATCTCGTGTCCGCAAGCCTCAAAACGGCATGTCGTGAACGCCGGTCCAGTCCAAGTATAGATTATAATACACTTTATGAGCTTTCCCAGTCACAGTGGATAATCAGTCGACGAAAATCACCAACTCCCTAAGAGTTAGATGGCTTGACAACATTTACAGTTTTCAGGAATTTAAAGCGTGTTATGGATGACGAGACTCATCTCATCTCGAACACATTAAGTCGCTGCTCATTTAATTTTGATATTAAGGAACTGTTAATTAAATTAATGCGCCGAAAATGATGGGAGCTGTTATTACGGCGAAATGATAATCACTGTTTCGGAAATAATCACTCGTTTTATTTTGCATCTGAATCTGTTAGCAAAATAAACATTGAAACTCTTCTGGAAATAACTTCAAACACAAATTATTATCGTTTAAACTCTCCGTAACAAGGAGCCCCCGCCACTGATGTACGCCTTGCTACAATCAAGCGCAATACTCTCACCATCACTACCGCCAAAGATCTTAACACTACTAATCGATACTTGCTTATTCTAACCGCAAAGACGATACATACTACGGCTTGTGTAAATCCTACGATACACAGTTTAATTTACATGCATCAATACAATTATTTATAAACAGATACATTTAAATAATTAATAATAAAAAATTAAAAGTTATTGCTGGGATGTGATATAGACAGAGCTTCTTTATAGTTCATACCAATTATATTATCTACTTTTCATATCACAAACTCTTACAAATAAATATTAAAATAATAGATTCTGCATTATAATGAAGTACTGTTAATATCTCCCAAAACAATCAGAAAGTATAATATCTAATATAATTTAACGACTACAATTATATTTATAAGAGCATACATAATTCACAATGTCATAATTGCTCAATGTGTACGCCAAACAATCTCAAGGGAACAACGCGCTAACGCATGTTTAAATGAAACTTGTTTGACCACTACAATACGAACTTAGTACTTTGCGTATGTAACGTTATTTTAGAAATACGTAGTGTTTTTTGATAGTTATATAATTGTACATTAGATTATTAGAAAATTGAAGTGGCTTATAAGGGTATTACTCTCTTTTTATTTTCACCAGGACAACGCTACCCTCTGGTAAGCGAAAACCGGTGCTTCGTCCAGTTTGTTTCTCGATTTTGCTGTTAAAATATTCAAAAAATAAGGTCTTATGCGAGGAATCACATCTATGAGAGAAGGTTTGTAAGAAAGCATATATACATATTTCGCCGACAGAGGGGACAGTTCCATTCAGCGTTCCGGATTGATCTACAGTAACAGTCGGGCATAGTTGAAACCTTGGAGGAACAAATATTACATTTTGGTGAAACCACATTAAGCGCCATTATGAATTACATATCGCACACACCAAATCTCAAATGCTGAAGTGCTCCGCAAAATGAAAAAGAATATGGGAATACTGACCACCATAATAACACGAAGATGCAGTACCTTGACTATATCATGAGGAACAGTAGCCATTACGAACTCCTGTAGTCTGTTCTCATAACGAAAATACCAGGAATGAAAAGTGTTGATAGGAGAAGAGCTTACTAGCTAAAAAATCTGAGAATTTGGACCTCCAAGACAATTCTGAGCTAAGCCGAGCATCAACTAGCAGACAAGACAACAAAGATGGCTGCCGACATCTGGAACGAATAGGGACCACAAGAAGAAGAAGATATCTGAAACCTTGGAGTAACAAATATTAAAGTTAGGTGAAACCAGATTAAGCGCCATTATAAATTCCATATCTCACAGGATTTGAACTGGCACCTTGCATTTTCAAAGGTACTGCTCAACTTCTGAGAAACTAGATGCCACAATTTTTGTTCGATGAAACAATGCTTACGATGATACCATTGAATCTGTTGTTGTTATATAACGTGAAACTACGACATAAATGTAAGACACATGCAATTGAAATAATACTTGACGCATATGTGCGGACGAATTTGACAAACATATTTTTCACTCAAGTTTGGAATCTGAGTGGTACAGTGAACCAAACCAATGAGGTTAATTTTATTGCTGAAGTTTGCGCAAATAGTCTTGTTCCCAGTCCCTCTCATGCAGCTAGGGATTGAAACTAAAGGAGATACTGTAATTGTTACAGATTAACTATAAGTCCCAATAACCATATTTACCAGTTCTGTATCGTTCTGAAGATTTCAGAGTTCCCCGAGTAACAATTGAGGTAGAAATACAGCAACCTATTGATTCCTGAACTAAAATTCGTAGTCACTATACATATTTCCCGTACATGAATACCTGCGTCCAGTAAGATGGAGTGCAGAGAAGAAATATATCGCCAGACAGAAAACCGTGCAGAATCGCGCTACGGTGTTTACTGCACGTTCCACAGTGCTTGCCGATGAGAGACCTGCGTGAAGTCACAGGCATTCCCGCTCCTACTTAACCGAATGAAGACACTGGCCACATCCTTTTACAGGCACTTCCAAGGCTCGCCCATTTTTCGCGTAACACTGCTAAACAGCAGATGAGATGGGGGTTATTATAGTAACCAGTCATTGTGGCTCCTTGACATGGTTGTCGTTTTTACTAGGGCTCCATCAGCATCATAAGTATCTTGAGCCGATAGCTGGCTGATTCGTATTGGCCGAGGACACTGAACAGTGGGCTTGCGGAGGGATTTGCAGCATCGTAGGTAGAACTTTTCGGCAGTAACCAGAAGCATTCAGAACTATTTATTGTAGCCCTTGGAGTTATAACTCCATCTCTTACTGCCATAGGCGACCATTAACTCTTACTACAAGACTACATATAAGAAAGAAGACAAGACGAGCAATAACGAAAGACATGCCTCAAGAGATGCGAATAATACAACCTGAAATTTGATGTAAACACACTTGATCGAACCTTGCCTACCAAGAAACAAAGCAGAGACTGCTGGAAATGCCGGTACTCAATGGCGATAGAAGTGAATTCTGCTGGGCTGGTGGCGGCCCCAGATGCGGTCCACACATGTGGCGTGGGGCGTGGGACGGGCGACCGCAGACGGTTTCCACGGAGGCGCGTCCTGACGTCATACACCCACAACACAGTGCTTAAACTCCAACTGACACTCAATCAGCATACAAGCCATTTTAGTTTTTCGAGGATCAAGGAGAGTATACACGAAATTCAACACTAAATAGAAACCTTGTATCAGACATTTATGATAACAGATTTAAAGAAACTGTGGGAATCAGTCCTACGGAACAGCGCAGAACTCTGTTAATGCTTTGCTAATCAGTAATAAACGATAATCATCTATATATATGGTGTTTTTTTTTTTTTTTCGTCACAAACCATTATCTCCCTTTATACCTAACTGGAATCGTTAAATGAGTTATCATTTTAAATATTATGGTATCCGCTTTGGTCACATCATATTTTAATAAAGTAATTTTTCCAAATACGACCATTAAAGGGAAAAAGTATTAACATTTCTACAACGCGTTTTTGTGACACGATTCATTTATATAACCGACATGGATAAATGATATATCATTTTAAAGATTAAGATCTCCTCTGTGGTCATAACATATTTTAAAAAAGGAATGTTTCTGAATTTCACCCTAAAAGGGCAAAAGTATCACTATTTACATAATATATTATGTTGTCACGAGCCATTTATCTTCCTTGACATGTAACCGATATCAAGAAATGAGGTATCATTTTAGAGATTATGCCTTCCGCTTCGGTTACATCATATTTGAAAAAAGAAGTTTTTCGGAATTCGATCCTTAAAGGGTAAAAGTATCATTATTTCCATAAGGTGTTTTTGTGTTATGAGCCATTTATCTCGTTGATACCTAACCGAAATCGGTAAATGAGGTATCATTTAAAAGATTAAGGTCTCCAAATAAACAATTAATTCAAATGAGGCGGTTCTTCTTTCATTATAGTACAAACTACCAACTATACTATTCATCGCATTCGCTAAATTCTCACACGCGTCATCTACTTATCAATTATTTTGTATGTACTTATTATAGTCAGTGTTATTCAAAGCGTTAATATGTTAGTTACACGAATAGTTTCGAAGAACAATTGACTGCATAGAGATAACAATAGAGTTAACTATTCTGAAATTAAGTTTTATCGAATTTATTTTGATGCTGATATTTGTAACTTGACACTATTTGACGGTTACTTCCAACTGCTAGTCCTCAAATCAAGCCCTATGCACGTCACCTTGCAAGAGACAGCAATCACTTGTGGCATGTATTTGCCTCATCTGCAAACAGTTATTATTTGCACCGATTATTGTTTACGTAAATAACAAAAGTGACAAAAGATCCTTATTACATGACCCTGAACAATTACTTCAGCAAGTAGAGCACTTTCCGTTAAAAACTGTTCTCTCATTTAAAAAGACTCTTATACAATTATAGTATCATTTATATTAGTTCCTTTCATAACATGGAGCGCGAAACTGTATAAATGGGTTCTTGTAAACAGAGACCAAGCCGTATGTCAGGAATAAGAGCTATGTTACATAAGAACGTTAATTTCTAAATCCAGTCGACTGAGATATATATAAAATAGTCCAATAAAAGATGTATTCTGAAATCCTGTCAAATGTTATTGAAATTAGTCTGCAGTTCTAAAGGTTACTACAAGTCGTACGTTAAGATAAACTGGTCTCATTAATACGTTGAACTCATGTCTTGCTACAAAGAGACAGTATATCAATTCTACATATTTTGCGGAAAAACATTCTCAGACCTGGAAATAGAGAAATAGTTCATATAAGAGCACAGATCATATTTCATAATCCATAATTATTCTGTAGTCTTTCAATTCTGTAACATATCATATTTCATAAAACATAATTATTCTGTGGTCTTACAATTCTGTATTTTTATCATCAGTCTTCTTTATTGTTTAATATAAATTTAAAGAATATTGTAACACCGCATAAAGATCAAGTGATCAAGTTACAACAGAAGCAATAGAAGATGCTTTTTGACGAGAGCTACATAATACATTCAGGTGGTTGTTTTCAAAAGCAACTAGGTTGCACTGCACACTGGAAATTTAGTTTGTTTTAAATCATAATAAATGCACAGATATCTTTAAGAGACAATTCGCAATTCACCAAGGCAATTTAATCAATTTTAAAATTTTATTAAACCTTTTATTATTATAAGGTTACATGGTGTGATTATTAATGTATTAAAAAGTTTTTTTGCTTCTATCGGTACGTGAAACTCCGACCCACAAATGAAGTCGCACGTAGTTAAATTATAATTCTCGCTGTCTCCGTGATATGTGGTTATACAGCATCAAGATATTGAGATATTACTTGCTTTTATTATGCGCTCATTTCATCTGGAATGAAGCTGGTTTTATGCTCTTCTTCGCTCCATTCCTCCCATTTGGCGAGCTGAAATGTTCTTTAATGTCTGAAAGTGGAGCGTTGAAGTTAAAATTCTTATCCTAGGAGCGTTACGGATCCAGAATATTTAAGTCTCTTAGTATACTGCAAACCACGTTAATGGAGAAATATGTTGTTATTTGTTTATTTATCATTGCAACAAATTCCCCACATTTGAATAGTTTTATCCATTGCCTTCGGTTATTAGTAGTACAGGATAATATTCTCTTATCGCGGCTGCCGTCAGAAGCAAAAACAATCAACAAAGAAAACACCATTAGCGAAAAGAACATTCTTGGAAATAAAAATCTTTTAGTTTCAGATATTGATTTAGGAGTCAGAAAAAACTTTTTAAAACTGCTTGTGTGGAGCGTAGTAATTTAAGCAAGTAAAGTTCGGAGTTTGGAATAAGAGAAAGAAGGAAAATTGAAGCATCAGAAATTTCATTCTGATGCTTCAAGTCAACTGATAAAGTACGAAATCAACTTTTTTTTTTTTTTTAAAAAATGGCGTGTGAGGGAAGAGGATGGTGGAAAAGTCTTACAAAAAGAATAGACTGGTTTATGGTTCACATTTTAAGACATGTGAGATCAGTTAATTTGTTAGTTGAGTAAACTGTCGAAGGAAGAACAACAGAGCATTTTTAGAGAAAATATTTCAGGATGTATGTACGTTGTAATGGTATTGTTGGGAGGATTAGATGGAGGATTGCTTAAATCAGCCGAGAGACTGATGGCAGAAAAATATAAATATGAATTACATCATGATTCTAATTCTGAAATTTTCTCTCTCAAACTAGCTCAATAGAATCATGCTTTTAATAATCACAAAACAAATCATTTAAAATCAAAATAATATCCTGTAAATAATTTCATGGTTTAATCTGTTTTATGAAACGTCTGTTGTGGTTACCCCAGTATGGGGTGATATAATTCTTCATGTTCTACCTTACCGCATATTTCCTAAGTGGTTAGCTGCCCTTCAGTTTCACTCATCGCTGGCATGGTTAAATTTGGAGCATTGGTTCTACGGCCGCATGGACTTTCTGACGCCAAGCATTTTATACCTGCTGTCAAATCGTACTAAGTACTCTTACTAATCAGGGAAGTGAAATGTTGTAGTCTGCCTGTGGCTTATATAACGATGTTCTGTGTGTGATAAATGTATTTTATTTTTTGTTTGTGAAAATGTACAGTTTATGAGGCGGAAATTGGGGACCGTTCTGGCATTCTCCTTAATGGTTTCGGAAAACCTCCTAAAAACTACAGTCAGGATGGCAGGAACGCGAGGTCATGGGCTCGTATCCGGTCCCGTTGTACCTGCCGGAGCCAGTGTGTGGCGCCTCAACACACTGACCCACACTGGCGGCTTTAGATATGATGATTGTTTACTCAAATAAACGTAGTTTGGTTGTTTCGTAAACAATAAAAGAGGTAACTGTATTACAACAACATCTTGTGAAACGTTTTCAATGTAATTACTGTTGGCATTGAGATTGATCCATACATTTTCATACTTGTCGCTGCAGATCAACAAAGTCTCATATCGACCAAGATCGTGAAATAATCTTGTGCGCATTTGTATAGAATAATTCTGAAGACAGGTATGCAGTTTATTGTGTGGAAAGTAACAATAACTGTGAAAAGTTTGCATCTCTAAAAGATATAATTATCACAAGATAATTCATGCCTTGTCTCTTTTCCTAATTCTGAATGAGTAATATAATTTAAAAAAACACGATGGTTTTACGTATGTGGTATTCAGTTCATTTCAAATAATATTAGTCTTAAACATTTTGAATATTTAGTCCGTTTTCCTTAGCTGCTGTAATAATACTGGGTCTTCATCCGTCTATTGCAGCTACAAAATAAGCGTTCGTTTTGGTATACGCGTTTCGATTTATTAAATCATCATAGGTGCCCTAAAACAAGTTATGTACCAATTTTCATATTTAGGATAACAAGTTTATTTAAATAGTAATAGGCTACTAATCTGTTACTAAATGTTAGTTATAGCCTTATTTTACTTTACTTACAGATTTTTGTTGTTTTAGGGCAACGATAATGATTTAATAAATCGAGACGCGTATACGAAAACGAAAGTTTATTTTGTTGCTGCAATAGACGGATGAAAACCCAGAATTAGTCTTAAAAAATATGATTCCAGGAAACAGTAGAAAAACTAAATATGAATGGCGTGACAGGGATTCAAAACCACTTCCTCTCGAATGCTAGGCCTGAGCGTTACCACTTACCCAGTAAGCGCGATAGGATTTGTTGAATAATTTGATCAGCGCTTTTCTGATTAGTTAAAAAAAATCTGGATAGGATGCTGCGACTTGAAGACAAGTAACGAAATCTTTGTCTGAATGAATATTACAAATCATTTTAATGTTTTTTTCACTGGAACTTATGGTTTTCGCTAAGTAATATTCACCTGGAAACAAGCATATCATTTCTACAAAAGGGCTTTGTCATCGTTTTCTACACTAATCTGACGATCGCTGTTGGAGACGGTTGCCTTGTATTAGACAACAGAGCCTGCTGCGTAGAGTGATCAAACGCAGGCAGTTCGGAGCGAGAGTTACAAACAAGACGGAAGCAACATTTCTCACCGAGTTCTCGCGTATAAAGCCAATTGCCGTAGTTAGGGGCTGCAATTAAGGGACGATCTCGCGCCGAAAGCACAAGCGATTAATTTAATGCATCTGTGCAAAGCTGCTCTACCCGAGGAAGGTTCCGCCTGTTGTTCTCGCGTTTATATCATCTCGGAGAAAGAAACGCCGAGACGGTAATTTCATTAGAGATCTCGCTTTCACTCGCTGTGCTGTAAGCCTCTTAATTAGATAAACAAACGGCAGTTCGGGAGGAGAAGCCGAGGTTAACAGCCAAATGGAAGTAATGAACCTGACGTTGATTCCAGCAGGAAATAATTAGAGCACTCCGCTCTTCCACCAAATAGCTTTATTTATTCGGTTTCATATTCAATAAGCTCAATCCTGCAGGGAAACCAAGTATTTCATAACTTTTATCCATGGCTCGCACGTCAAATTTAAGAATATAGGCTCATTAAAGCAACTGTTAAAAACGTAAGACTGTAGTAATTACTCCATTTTAATACCGTCCGCCCTGTATGATTTTATCATACCGTATATGACCACTGTGCAATTTCTTATGTGTTCTGAAACATTTCACCGATTATGGAAAGGAAGTTATTACAAGCGTTCTTTAACTATAGGCCACATGCAAGGTGGTCCGAGCACTGTCGCTGCATTCTCACTGATCTCTTCAGGCAACGTAATCGAATCTCTCACTCTTTCATTTATCATATTCCTGTGACTTCGAGTGTCGTTTATTTGCTTCGTATGTCCTGTGAAGAGAAAGCTCTAAGCCGCCATCGGAAGACGTCAACACCAACCCAGTCACACCCAACCAGCCGAAGGACCGGGCGGCCCACAGAAAAGGACATCAAGCCGCAGTAAACACCATCCGCCGACCGATATAAGTGACCAGCGCGTGCATCAATGCTACAACCATGAGCCAAAACGTGAAAATCAGTTGGGGAAAATCGTCCAGTTGCTAATGCAGCTTATTACGGCGATGATCCCCAACTGACCATACGATCCCAGTAGTAGGTTTTAACATAAGGACGCCTACGGCGTCCATAGCCATTTTTCTCCCAAAAGTGAAAATAAAAGGTGTCCCCAAAACAACACCCAACTGACACCTAGAAGTTATACTACCAAAGGTAGTGGTTCTTCAACAACAACCGTTGAGGCAGCTAAAAAAAAAAACTAATACAAGTTGGCTAGTTAACCCTACACTGGTCGCGTGGATTACATATGTAGTCCACTCAAGCCATTTCTAATGGGACTTTTCAGAGCGCGACTACTGCAGGGTTAGTAAAAAATTTCTTTATTTCTGCTTTTTTTTTTTTAAAAAAAAAAGGTAACAAACAAAAGAATATATTTCCACTAGTCCGTGACTTATTGAATGAGTAACTATATTGTAAGTTTAAAAACCATATACATGTTCAGAGCTATTAAATTAAATATTCTGTACCGCATAATTGCTATCTGAAATAAATCTCAAGAACCATATTTGCCAACTGTCACATAAGACTTCCCCTACCGTTCCAATCTCTTGGGGAGCGTCCATTTTGGCCTTCTGTGAACCCCCATCTCCCCCCCCCCCCCAAAGTAGCCCGACGTGGCTATTTTCCTTACAGATTCCAGGAGCCATTTTACGCTGTTTTCTGTTGTCAAATTATCGTAAATTACATACGGAGATAATTAAATGACGGAAACAAACATTCACATGCTGTTGGATGTTCTGTACCTTATTTTAACTGTGACAATAATATGAATGAAAAGCTACGTGGCTTGGATCGGAACCTCCCTCCCTCCCTCCCCCCATGTAGCCCAATGGAGCTTTCCAGTCAATCCTTCTCCATCCCTTTTTAGACCGAGCCACGTAGTTTATGGACTCTCCGTTGTTGTTGTTTTTTTTTTTTTTTTTTTTTTTTACTAAAAGTTCAGGCATGACTTCTTGGGTGCCATAAATACACTGTCACTGAAACACAAAGCTATTGGGAAACACCGATCTTCGTTTTCATATTCGGAAGAGTATCTGCCGGCTGACGTGATTGGAAGATGGTTAATTAAACTGTACATGACTCGTTATCGTGTCTTCGATCTGTAATCGTTACCTACTATATATCTACCAAGACAGGTAGTCGGCACGGTAGAGCAACAGAATGATTATCTTCTAATTAAATTTCACTCACTCGATTACGTCACACGTTTAAAGGAGTGATGAGATAGGTCTCGAAAGGTTCATCTACACTTTCAATCAAGTAAATTATGTTATATTTTTTCCATTTATAAATCTAATACTGATACTAAAAATTATCTTGGCCAATGGACTGGGCCTACTGCTCATCGGTATTCTTACTGATTTCCTTAATAACTACTTAATTTAACTACTTA
>JARYHS010013240.1:0-25002 GCA_031002005.1 Vandiemenella viatica | reverse complement strand
AAAATTTCAACTTAAAATGCTTATTTTACTAGTGTGAAAATTATTTTAAAAGTAACTTTTTGTTTTTTAGATTGTAATAAAAACATTAGATCAACCAAAAACAAATATATGATTATAGATATTAATCAGGGACAAATTTTAACTTTACATCAGTAATGATTAAAAAAGTCAAAATGTTCAAACATTTGCCTTCCATGGTGGAATAATACATGACAGTTTCCCATTTTCAGCTTCTTACCACTAGTTATGGAAAGTTATCATATTTTTACTAGTCCTTGTTTACCACTCCCCTCTGGAATATTTATGTAAATTGATCTAAATTATTTATGAAAAGGAAAGAAACAAAGACTAGTTTTTACAGAGCTTATAAATGTATTATGACTTTTCATCATACCGGTAATGATAATCCTACTAACATATTTTTTGCTTCTTAGATTTATGTATCTGATTCTTAGAATTAAATTTAATATATTTCTGAAAGTAATAATAATAATTAGCCCTCAAGAGTTATATGTGTATTGCTTCTTGGCCCAATGTATTATTATTTTTATTTTCAGGTGCCAGGAATCTGCCACTTAATAAGTCCACTGAAAGGATTTGTACATAAATTTTTGGAACTGTTCATGAAATAAAAGAACAAAGGAAGAGCTCTATACATGAAAAAATTCAGAGCAGAATGTTTTGGGAGTCAGATTTATTATTTAAACTAATATGCATTGCTTCAGTGACCCGTATTTCTGATAATGAAAGATACGCAGTATAGATCTCTGCAACAATGGAGCAGGAAGAAATACTGTGAGGTATTATTATGAGCAATATGGAAAGTAAAATTAAAATACACTCATCACTCACTATAGTCAACAAGGGAGGGCAGCAGTGACAAAAACAATTCATAAACACAAAAAACACAATATATTGGTCTATGCTCTTATTCTTGAGGCTCATGAGCACACATTGTGAACACAGCAATATGAATTCATGCCAGCACACTCTGTCACATGGTTATATTTTCATGAACAAGGGTATATGCTGGAATTTTTTTGTCACTTTTGCCCTCTTCTCTTCAACTTTGGTGAATGTGGGGGTTGTCTGATCTTTCCATTCCATACTAATGAAAGATGTATGTAGATACAGGCAGTGAAACTTTTACACTGATGAAAGAGGGGGGTGAGGGATTAATGTTCTCTTTTTACCTGTTTTCTAATAATATTATGAAACAGATGATTGAAGCACATGTCTTAGATAAAAATATATTGTCTGTTATTAACAGTTAAGGGAGCGGGAATGATAAAATAGACAGGTTCATAAAAAATCTAATCTGACAGAGAATGGGACTAAGTTACTTTACTATTAACTGTAATAATTTGTGATTTTCCTTGAATGTAAAAGTTGTTAATTATCACCTATGTTTTCTACCAAATCTTACTGAAGAAACTGCAGAATGAGAAGATTTTGACATCTAACAAACCTGCTTAGATATCAAAGTTTGTCATACAACTTAATTTAATGAAACTTGAGTTTTGCCATCTCAGCTGGCATTAGGAGTATCTAGATTTACTAGTAACTGGTTCTTATGTAGTGTGGCCTACTCTTTTTAAGAAACAGTCATAAACAGACATCACATCATAACTTCAGGTACATATTTAATAATGTGCTGGAACACACAGTTGGAAACTGGGTTCAGTGTCAATTATTAAATTATATGGGTCTGGAACGCTGTTCTAATTATGAAAACCTATATCATACAGCTTCTATATTCATCCCTTTCCAGTTACAGGATGTAGTAATGATCTTGAATTGAAAATGAAGGATACTAAAGTTATCACTGTTATTGAGACTAAACAGATATTTCACAATATAATTAAACTTCAGATAAAGTAGTTCATATCAGTATAAACTGGATTGTGGAAAGATGTAAGAACTTTAAGCAGCAGAGGAGATAATTTAAAAGAGATAAATTAATGTTACCTCCACTTTCATACACTAATAATAAAACTATGAGAAAGGATGTCTGCATGTATTCAGTTGTTGACTGATCATGGTACAGGTAGAATTTAAACTTGAAAATATATATTTTATTTCTCTATTGCTGTCAACTTTGAATTGTCCCTTTCCATACATTTTTGTTGATTTGAACATACAGTATTTTTACTCATTGATACAGAATTTCTTTACCGTATGACAATCTTGTTAATCCAAATTACAGTTTGGAACCTATTCTTGAGTGGTGTCTAAGACTACTTATTCAAGAAATAATACTGTAGTGAAATTATCTGAAAGACAGGTTAATATATTCACCACAGACAAATATATCTAAGCTGTGTTTTAATATTAAAAGCTGCATATCATCATTTTTATAATACCTTAAAAATTAGAATGTAAAAATTTATAGCAAAATATGAATATTTTTATAATACTCTTAATGACAGAGCAAATATCCATACAATATTATTAATGAATAAGAGAGTCAGATTACTGGAACTGTACATTCCCTATTGTTATAAGTATTAATGATTACATAGAGATACAATTGATTTTGATTCTTACTACTGCAATATTATTTATACAATTGAAATATTTTGAAGTCATGAAAATGTCTAATAACTTAATGAGAACACAGCAATGACATCTAAAGTAATATCTTTATATACTTCTACATTATAATATTATTTTTACCGTGAGAACAATAGAACTTGAAATTGATAATGTCTCAGAAATATTCCTGATTCAGCATATATGTCAGCATAAATGTGTATTATCTGTTAGAATTGAGTTTTTACAAAGATTACAAACTGTGATATCATAAAATATTATGTACATATACAGTGGTTTTATGTAATGTCCTACATATTTATTACAATGTTTTGTTTGCCTGTGCTGAAAGTGCAATAATTATTTTAAAGTGTTGTACCATTACAAAATTTAATATGATTTCTTCAGTTTCATATGAGATTCCTTGTGTGATAACTGCAGAAGGATAGTCAAAGATTACATGAAAATCAAATAATCTGAAAGTTTCTAAGCATAGTTGTTCTAAGCATATTAATCATAACATGCCAAAAAGCAATTCAAATATGTCAGCTTTTTAGTATTACAATTTTTCCAACATGCTATGGTTGAAACAACATTTTGTCATCAAGCACTGAAAAATTAATATCCACTGGTTATAAAATTTACTAGAATAACTTATTACTTTTAAAATATTTTTTATTTCATTGAAATAATCATTTTCATACACCAAGTACAGTCTGTCTGCGTGGTACTGGCACAAGTTACATAGTTACATACACAATACAGTTTTTAATGAAGTTAAACAAGTTTTTGTTCCTTAGGTTTTAGGTTATGTCAACAGTGAAGACATTAGTACTCTTTCTTCCATATACAAGGTGAATCTTATTTGCTCACTTTATTGATTACTTATCTGACAGACAGAGACAGAAATGAGCACTAATATGTAACATTTAATGATTTTACTCTCATTTTTTGGGGGGAGAGGGGGGGGGGAGGAAGGGCAAATTAAATTAAATTGCAATGGAGGGCATGCTCTGGTGGCAATTTCCCTAAACACCCATCTTCCCCCTTTTCTGCATCCACCTACATTTACCCTTTACAAATTTTAACTTTAAATTCTTTCAACATTTTTGGCAAATTATTCATCATTTATCTTGGTAACTTATTCCAATCCCTGACATCCTTACCTAAAAAAATTGTGGCTTTAAAGATTCAACATAATTTAGGTGTGTGATACTATTCAATCTATCTACAGCTAAGGACCTCACAACATATCACCCACGATGTGCTTTATGCTGTACCATGGACTGTCAGTTGTGATACTTGTTTAGCATGCATTGTAACCTACCGACAACACCTGATAATATCTCTGTTTGGAAATCAAATCCTTTACCAAACAAAACTCAATATCATTCAGTACTCTCTCTGATTATACATGGCATAGAGTCATGAAACCATATGCATAAATGGATCCAAAAGATCATTGCAATCTGCAATAAAAGCCAAATTTATTATGGACACTGTAATCCTTCCACCACATTATAAGTAAGTGCCATTTTGGAAGAATATGGAAGTGTTTGTTTAAATCATGACTTCTTATTGCTACTATAATGTATTCAATTTTTGTCCAAAAATGTTTTTTCTACAGATGATCTAAATCAAATGATAGTGTGTTTTGCAAAAAAAGGGCAGCTTTTGTCTTATTTTATGGAATTTATCAACAGTATGTAATTTATTAATTGTAATGTGTTTTTAAAAGTGCAATATGTTGCTTTGTAGGATTTCCGTACAACTAGCAACTTTTTTTTCTGGTAGATAAAAAATCACAAACTAACAATTTAAATGCCCAGTGTTAATACATCTGAAGTTAACCACCACAGAAAGTCTTCTTGGTTTGAAGAAATTTTGATGGGTTGTCCTTAATCCTATCTGGATTCATTTTAACACAAAAATATACTGTGCACATATCTGCTGAGTGCAATACAAATTAGGAAGAGGTAATACATCTAAGTGGTTGGTGATGACAAGTCTGATTACAGACAATGTAAGGATTTTTCATTCAAGAATGAAATTATTTAAATGGAAATACAAATTTGCTTTTTAAAATTAAGAAAACTTTGACAGAACTGGCATATTACAGCCAAACTATTGAACTGACCCACAAGGGTGTTGCCAGGATTAGCTTCAAGGTAGGGCAGAAATTTGATAAAAATGCTTCTTGAAAATGGATTTAATCAAAAACTTAAACACTCATTAACTTATTTAAGCACTAGTCTGTGAGTGTTCTGACTAAATTTTAACAAAATTTATTTTGATGTTTGTTAACACACGAGTACATACGACAACCAACATCCACTCCGACCATACCTAATGTGCCGTGTGTCATCTTCAAAAAGTGAAATAAATATTAGAAGTGGGAATTTTTATTTTCATATATTTCTTGCTTGACTACATGAGGGAAGGAGCCAGGGTTAGTCAAATGTCCCAATCTCTTTACACAAATCAGTCTTGACTGTAGAATTCATGGTCACTGACAAAATTTGTAAAATTTACGATCGATAAAAAAATAAAGAGGTTGTGGACAAAAACAGAAATGATAAAAACATCTGCAAAACATATTAATCAGAAATTGTTTTAAATTTTTGCTTAACTTTTTTGCTTCAATATTCATGAGATTTACCGGTATTACTAATCAAATATTAGTAACAATATCTGCAAGACTGCAATATCTATTGTAATTGCAAGTTGAGTTTGTAATAAGTCAGCTTGGACCTTTTTAAGGATTAAGTGATAAAGTTGGAGATGGCAGAAAACTTCAGGCGTTCCAAATAACTGAGAAAGGTATATTCACAAAATCATTTTAGTTTTCTACTTTCCTGTGAAATATAGAAAAGAACTCAACATTTATCTAAAATTGCAATTTGTTTTGTCTTGTCATAATGTTTCTGTTTGAAATTATTATGTTCTTATTTGAAAATTGTTTTCATGTGTAAAATTTTAGGTATCAACTATGATAGTCTGTCTGTCCTTATCACTGTGAGTTAATGTCTGGCATGTATTCAAGTCATCCTGGTGTACGCTCCAGTAACATCTTACAGGAGTTCTTCTACATCTTTCTATAAGAACTGGATTTATTTAATTTTAGGATGATGTGATGACTTTTTTTCTCTTCAGATGTGTGAATGAAAATCAATGATACTTACATAAAATGAAAAACAGGACTTTGGGAATTATGGGTACTAGCATCCCTGTGATTTTTGAAGAGTGAAGCATTTTGCATTCTGATTGCTGCAGCTTATATGCTATGTAGTTAGTTTCAAAACTGATAATTTTTGTAAAAATTAATGTCCTTATTTTTATATAATTTTAGTGTTATAATGTTTGTAGACATGATCATCTTAAAGTAAATAGGAACAATTTATGAACAGAGCTTTTATCAGTATTTGATGATTTGTGCTGTCAAGCAATAGTCTTTGTCTAATTTTCGCTAACAGTTCTTTATCTTCTACTGAGCTGACATATTTACATAAAAAAATTGTAAATGAAAAGTTTTAATTTTTCATAAACTCAGTTATTCTCATCTTGATTTTAGTCTGATAAATGAAGCCTTTAGTAAAGTATCTTTTCATCATCTTCCAAAATAAATGTTTAAAATGTCAGTTTCATTCTGTTGGTGTATAATAATACACAAATTTAGATAGTGAATGTTAACATAACTTGCATTTGAAAATCTGTGCAAGAGCACATACGCATCCACATATGTCATACATAATTAGCTTTCTAGCTTTGGGTATTCTATCCTGAAGGAACTGAATAATAACAGAATTTATAATTGTCACTGTTAATTGTCATTTACTAGCCCCAACAGCTTCGTGCACTTAATGCATAGTATGAATTACTTTAAAGTAAACAAGTTAGTGTAAAAAGTATTGTTTGTGCGGTTTTTCATAGTTTATCATTGTCTTTAATTTACTATTATTTTGGCATATAAATGTACTTTGAGAAACAAATAGTTACTTGCTTTCATTTAATTACCATTGACGGATTAATAACAAAAATAGATAACAATGTGAACTGGAATGGAAAGCTTGGACAGCTAGAAATACACAAATATCAGTTGAATGAACAGTACCAATTTGTGTATCTTCATGGAAAAACGATGATGCACACAGAAAATGTATTTTTTTTTACAAGTGTTTCATATCAACGTTATTTGCACAGAACAAAGGTAATTGAATTATGTCTATTCTGGCCGCTTCTGAGTACTTCAGTACGTGACACCAGTGATCCATCTAGGCAGCAACACTGCGAGGACCTCGTCTAACTGACACTGACCACATTTTCCATCGAATTTTATTTGGCGCTGTACAATTCACTTGCGCATAATTGTTCACACTATGGGAAGTGATAATGGTGGTGTCTACGGTATAGGTTCAAATATTTCGAATGTGAAGACGCAGTCGAGAACAGTGAAGAGGAGAGACTGGGACAGGAGGGCACGTGCGAACACGCCAACTCAGAGGCGCGACGTCTTGACGACTTCGTGCGGTGGCAGAGGAACGCAGAAGCGCGCGCGGAAGGGTTCGGCGGGCGAAGTGGCGGCTGGGTGGACGGCCTCCAGCTTGCCACCGAAGTAGGGGTCGCACGCGCCCCCCAGGTCTCACATGTTGAGGAAACGTGCGCGGGCCGACAGCAGTTCCTGAGTCTCCGACGGAGATCCGGGACTCAAACTGCCGCCAGTGGTAGTGGAGCCGTTGGAGCAGAGGTCCCTGGAGGGGGCGCGCCTGTAGCCGTGTGCAGTGTCTCCTCCTCGCGACTCGTCGTCGACTCTGTCCGAGTATGACGTCTGCTCCTCCTCGACAATCTGCTCGAGCTGGTGGTGCGGCACACCGTCCACGGCCGGCGGGGTGTGCGGGGAGGGCGGCGACAGCGGCTGCGGAGAAAGTTGTCGCGGGGGGCCGTCGACGGGTGAGGTACGGCCTGAGGAGGGAGCCGTGTTACGTGAGCGCTGCTGTCCTCGCGTGGTCAGGCACCCCGTCTCAACGTCCCGTACCAGTCTGTGGCCGGAGCGCGAGCGCGTTAGCTGCCGCTGCACGTATTCGTTGAGTACATCCTCCTCGCGTTTCGAGATTATGCGATTCAGAACCACCAAGAAAATGCCGATAGACAAGGCGAAGGCGCCGGTGAGAGAAAGTTCGTTGAAGGCTCCACCAGGTAGTGAGCTCCAGGAGGTGAGGTCACTTGGTAGAAGGCCAGACACGAGAAGAAACGCTCCCAGCACCAGAAACACCACGCCGATATGCATCATCCCCACACTCGTCACCACCTGTGGAAAAAGAGTTCTGCATTGGTGCTATGAAGGATTTTATAAGCTACCACGATTTGTCGATATTAATATCCATTTCTACTCTCCTTTTCTCGGCAAGGTGAAAAATATGCTACATTCTGAATATAATTTTCTTTGGTGAACTTTGGTGAACAGTAGAACAATTGTTTCTCTATCTCAAGCCTCAAAATATTGTTTTCCTGTGCAACAGTAAACTGATTATTTTTTTTTCTTTTTTTTTTTTTGCAGAACACTTTAGTAAAACTTATAGCTAATGCTAAAAAATGAAACAAAGTTTCTCATGGCGGCAATTGGCAGAAGTTAAAGACCTAAGAAAACAGGTATATGGCAATTATTCTAATAATTCAGCTCCTGAAGTAGCATCACCTTGTTAAAAGATGCACTAGTGGTAGAACTAACAAAATAATATATGGAGGAAATCCAACAGGTAGATCTAAAAGACAACTCTGCTTACTGGAATGACCATGCCTGCAGAACATTGCAAAGGTTATGTTTTGGATATGGAATTATTTATTCTGCTGTATTGTGTACTTAAATGCAGAGGTTCCACAGTATTATGTTTATTTTAAAATATAGTAGATCTTTTACTTTTTTGGGTTGGTTCCCCTGTGGAGTGAAGGAGCTGTGCCAATCGGAGGTAGTGGCGCCAGTAAGTATTAAGATTTACGTAGTGGCAGTATACAGACAGCTGTGGGCGGAATAATTTAGCATAGTTTACAAAAGCCTCAGTGACAGTGTGCAATTGTATAATGTGGTAAATTAGTGTATTTCAAAACACATTGTTTGAATAAATATAATTGCTAATTCAGTAACATTATAATTTGGTGTTTACAAGTTTTATGGTATTTGATTAGAGTTTTATTTCAGATATTGCAGCAAAAAGAACTCAGAATAAACTGGTTCAAAGTGGGCAGAATGGAAATTACAATTATCAATTGGCTTCCCTTGTGGTGATAATGGATGGTCAGTTGAATACCATATTAATTTTGGTCCAGCAAGTGTAACATCACAAAAGTAATCCTCATGACTTACAAAAAGATTTGGAGGAATTGGTTGTAGGGCACTATGAGAAGTGAAGAACACAGGACAGGAAGGATTGAAGCCAATTTCATAAGGGGGATATACCAATTGTAGCAAAAAAAAAAAAAAAGAAAAAAGAGTGCAACATGTACAGTAATATTTATGGAAATGACTATAAACGCTGCTTCAGTTAATTATCACTGTGAATTCAGAATGTAAACTGTAAACTGTTCACAGGAGTTTGAACAAATACCAAAGAATTTGGTAGCCATGTTACTACACAAAATTATCGATGTTGTTGGTAGAAGATCCCCATGAATACCATGAATAATCAGTGGTCTGTGCAGTGTTACAGAGGGGACCTGTGTTTTGTTCTACATAATTTTCTAGAGTGCTGATGTCTTTCTGCTGGTGTGGATGAAATGTAAATAAAATGATGTTGTTATTACAGGTTGCAATAAAATTAAGAGTAATAGTGAAAATATCATCTAAAAATTGTTGTTAGTGAACTGAATGAGTATAATGAACAAAGTAATCGTATTTCAAAATTTGATAGAAATTCACAAACTGCAAGAAGTTACAGGGGCAGAGCCTTTGTTAAAAGAAAAAGTGCTAGACAGAGAGATTTCCCCTGATGGTTTTAGATTTTTGTTTTGTTTTCATTTCTGCATTTACAACTTGCCAGTGTCAAGGTCATTAAAGGTGTGAAAGGGCTAGGTGTTAGGAATGGGGAAAAATTTAGCCTTTGGCCATTGCCTTTTGAAGGAACTATCCTGGCATTTGCCTGGAGTGATTTGGGGAAACCATGAAAAACCTAAATCAGCATGGCTAGACTGGGATTCAATCCCATGTCCTCCCAAATGCGAAGCCATTGTTATAGAGTGTACTGCAGAAACAGAAGAGCAACTGCTGAAGTTGGTTAGCATTAATTCTACAGGTCACTGTACTCATTGATCACAGGCATTAGTTACCAGGGGTAGATTTCGGGGGTGACAAAAAAGAAACAATCATGATATTGACTGCTTACCACAGTGGAAGAATAAATGGTGAAGATGAAACTCTTGGGGAAAAGTTAAACACATATTCAGAGCTTAGAGGTGAGTTTAGACTGGTCATTATTGGTGGAGATTCAAATTAACCAGGTGTCAATTAGGTTTCCAACACAAGGGAACAGAAATGTGTGATTTTGTTACTAAGGAAAAGATTCTTATGCAAGTGGTAGATCAGAGCACAAGGGAACCAAACTTGATGGATATATTCATAATATCTTCAAAATAAAGCATGATAATAACACTGTGGAGTCTCAAGTACCTGTAGGAATGTGACCATTAAGTTGTTCTGGTGGATATTAAAGGGTTCGGTAAACCAGTGGCAAAAGTGAAGATGGTAATAACAGAACTCATAAAAATACATGTTTTTCGGAAGTAATGAGATAATATTATTTGGAAAGGTTCAATATTTCAATATATGAAGAAAGGCACAAGTGCAGTGGAGTCAAAGTGGGAACAATTCAATGATTGGGGGGGGGGGAGTAGTGTTTATTCCAAACCAGAAAATAAAGAGAAATACGGAACCTATATAGTATAGTAGGGAGCTGAGCAGATAAAGAAATTGATAAGAAAACAACAAATCAGAATTAAGAGACACTAAGTCAGTAGGGAACAATTGAAATTACTAAAAAAGAAGGAAGCTAGAAATGAGTTTAAGCGGAAGGATATTATGGGTGCAGAAGGATCAGCAAATTATCAATCTAGAAATTTGTATAGCTATGTTAGAAAACTGAGGAGAAGTTTATAGGTAAGTATGGAAAAGAAATTACTGGATATTGGAAAAAAAACCCAGAAATATTAAGTACACCATCAGGGTCTAACATCCAGGGATATGAAGGTATAGATCAGAAGAGGAACTTTATCATATAAGTACAAGGGAGCAGATTCAAAATACAACTTGAGAAATTTACGAAGGAATTAAGAAAGTTAAAAAAAAAAAAAAAAAAAAAAAAAAGCCTAAAGGGGTCATATTACTACAAATGTATAAAAGATAGCTGGATACAATATTGTGCCTTATCTTGAAATGTTATTTATATTTGGTCTGGATAAACTTTTTTGAATGTCTGTTACAAGGGCTATATGTATGATATTTCAAATAGAATTTTAAGGCAGACAAAGTTGATGGTGTAGCACTAGATCTTCCTAAGGGATTTGGCAGAGTGAAACCATAAAATGGTGTTATAAAAGCTAAAAAAAAATTGGAGCAGATTAGAAGACTTGATGGGTAGAGAAATTCATAAAAGGTAGAAAGGGAATGCAGGTGGACGTGAAAATGGGAGTGTTACAAGGTAGTGTGTTGGCACCATTTCTGTTCATTATTTTAATGAATGACTGTGTTAATGATTTATAGTCAGAAATTAGGTTCTTTGCATATGACATAGTGATATATGATTGGGACAAAAATGGGAGAACAACTTCCTGGTGTCCTGGACAGGATATCGAACTCGGTAGGTCAACATGGAAAGAAGATTATTGCCAAGATGAACGAGATACACAGGTAAAAATTGAAGGTTGTTTACGATACTATGGTGTGGAAGGAATTGCTTGTTGAAGACCTGAAGTGTAAATATCTTAACATAACATTCGTTAATAAGCTCTTCTGGGCAGTTGGTAGGAAGTGTTGAATAGTTTTGCAAAAACAATAACTGAATTTAAAACTGGAAAGTAAGTTGCTGGGGAAATTATATTCACAGAATTTAAGATAAGAATTATTAAGAAAAGGGAAAAGAGGTGGGTAGGGAAATTGCAACCAGTATTTTGAATGACAATGGGTTTGGAAAGATGATTTGGATCATGGGAAGAAATCTACTACAACCAATAAATCAGTTTATATAGTAGAAAGGATGGGAGTTACATAAAGATTGGACTGTTTATATCTTAGTACCTTGATGAGATCTATAGCAACAGGTCTACAACATCTACAGTAGGTACATATTATTGCTCGTCTATATTATAATGTTAAATAACTGTGAACGTTTTCGCGGCGGCAGCACTGTAGAAAACACTCTCGGGATTCTAGCCGGTGAAGATTTTGGTTTCATGGAAAATATTTTGGTCTATTTTCTGCCAAGCATACTTTTGTTATCAGACTGAATGAATGACCTTTTTATTTATTTTTGCAAATGTTCGATGGATCTTCTCCATTAACACTGAAATAAAAATACTCTTAAATCCTTTGCTTAAAATTGATATGGTTCAGATTTTGTATACCTTCCTTCTGCTTTTTTCTTCCATAAACTCTTTATTTGCCATTCATTTCCACAATTTAATTATTCTGTACTTTATTTATTAATTTATTTCCAACACTACATGTGAGGTGCTTTGATTTTCGTTTTCATTGGCTTCATGACAGAAACCATCAGCTTCATCATCTTTCAGTAACTACCGATTTTCCGCTGACCTCTCTCCTCAAGCTTTAATTATTGCTTTTTAGAAAAGTTTGCTATTCTGTTATTCGATTTTTTGATGATATTTTCTTAGCTCTGCGTTTACAATTTCTGCACTCTTCCATTTTGTTTGATGTTCTTTTATATCTCTCATTTCAAATACTTTGATACTGCCAAGTCTGCTTCATAACAGTGCAAGGTGACAGGAAAAAAACTTGAGTAACTGTCAAATTGTTTTCAGTGCTGAAATAATTTTATAGCTTAACACCTGGTTTTTATATCTTTATTTAATAACTAGCATTTTCAGGCAACTTTGCTTGCACACAGTGATGCATTCGCCTTACATTTTTCTTCTAGTAGAAGGCATAAACGTTTGTAATGTAGTATCATTGTAATATTTAATTCTATGTACCGTAAATTCAGTTCCAAAATTTCGTTTCCCAGTTTTGTGTGTTAGTCTGTGGTTTAGTGAATTAGTTAATGTTTTCTGTATATTCTAACATACTATATTTCAGTTAACTGAAGAAATAAGTAGCCAAAAAACAATATTAACGGAATACAAAGGGTGTAGTGTTTAGCTGTAGGGCCTTTGTGGCGTAATCTATGGTGGATACCTCTTGAAGGGAGGTTCATGTGGTCTTTGGCGCCTATATGTTCTCGGCACGAACGTTATAATTTCTGGCTCTGTTCCCCAGTGGTGTAGAATCAGAAGGTATATCGCAAATTTTAAGCTAGAACATAAGTTTTCGAAATGTGAAAACCCCATCCAAATTGGTGATGTAGTTCTTGCGTAGTCAATGAGATCGTATCAGTCTGAATTTTTATGCCTACCCTTAGAATTCTGTCACTTAAGTATTTCTTATCTATCCTAAATTCCTATCGTGTACCAACAGTGGATTTCGTTGTAATTGTTAGATATTCGCCAGATCCGAAATTTAGCACTTGTTTCCACTTGATCTTAATAACTTAACAAATATCCGAGTGAGCCAGTTGCCCTAATGGAAACTTTATGGTGAAATTCTTGAGAAGTTCTTATCTGGATATCAACTTAAGGAAAATTTCATCCAGGAAAAATCCATCGTTATTTCATTTACAGAACTGCATTCCTTCAGAAAATACTTCGAATCTGATTTGTAGTTATTCCACACTATCTGCATCTCCAGGGCCATTTTTAACAGTTGATTTCCAATCTAAAGGGCATGAGTGTCCCATGTGCCACAACCGCCGCCTACCCTCCAATGTATAGAGGGCGTCGTTAAAATGACTGTTTATGTCAATATATGTTAGTCACCTGTACCGTGTTTGTACAAACAGGAGTAAGAATTGAACGAGAGGTTGGCACTGATTAAAGAAAGCCAATTATACTGACATACCAATCAATGCACCGTAGTTAATTTTCATTCCGACAGAGAAGGAAGTAACTTAACGAATAGAAGACTCTGTCTTAATCGTTGGACAGGTTTCTTGAGCTATATAATTTCTGTACAAGGTACATAAAGTAAGAATCAGATTCTTGAGTGCTTTAGATCTTTATTACGAAGAGGGTTTTGTATCAACGAAAGCTTGAACCTACCTTGGAGCCGACGCCGCCGTCGGTGGCCTTGGCGCCGCCGCCGGAGCGGCCGCGGGCTCCCCTCACCCTGTCGAGGCTGGCCATGCTGTTGTGGGGCGACGTCAGGCCAGACTCCGTGCTCTGCGTGCTGAAGCGCCGCTCGCGCGCCTTGCGCTGCTCCTCTCGTCTCTTGCGCTGCCTCTTGATGGCGAGCGCCGAGTGCAGGCCCATCGCGTGCATCTTGCACCTGCTGCAGTGGGCACAGTGCGTACATACAGCTCGTCTACTGCGGTACGGCGTGCTCGTGTGCTCACGGAGACATGCGGTACGCAACGCTAACTTTTCTTCACACTGCTCTTACGCGTAGGTCTTCTTAAAATTTTGCTAATTTTATTGGAAAACTAGAATAGATTTTACAGTATATGGATTTTTGTTACTTAATAACACTTTTTTGTGTTCGGAGTTCAAATTTTTCGGCCCAATGTAAGACTACGTCGAGTAATTCCTATTACGTCGCTTGGTTAAGGGCGTGGGGAGGAGTTGAATGAAAGTTATACTGAACAACCTGTGGAAGGGTGGGATTCCAACCCAAGCTAAGTTGTTTTTCATTCATTTTATTTGCCACAGTTAAAATAGGGAACGGAATTTACCTAAGAATGTGGATATTTTTTTCAGTTTTTTAATTAATTCCTTATTTTAGACTAGTTTAAACGTCCGTCGAAGATGACGGGCATCACGTATGATCAAAGTAAGAATTTGTTCTGGAAAAGTTTCTCAACATAAATGAATAATTATCCTTTTAATTGATATTTCCCGTGATGTTAGTAAACTTTCTCTGATTAGATTCTCGGTGTATTTGGCTAGGACGTTTTTAAATAACTGTATCTGATTTTATTTGACGGAAATTTTTTTGTTATGAACAAGTTCCTTAGCAAAGAGTAATTCCAACAACGAGTAACTATTATTTGTTTGATTGATATGTTTCGTGAGAACCTACGTTTCGTGTAAACGTTCTCTGGATATTAATAAGCTTTCCTGTTTGCTATCATGTGTCAAAAAATCCTTAGGTTATATTGTTACTTGGTTTCAGTAGCCTAACTGCTACAGATAATGCAGCATAAAAACTTAATTTAAACGAACGTCACAATTTTTATTTTTTATATATCTGTCAGGCATTATAATTTTTATCTCCGATACCCAACAGACAATTACGCTTCGCTGGCATCGTAATTACACTTTATTTTAACAATGTAAGTGAAAATCAAATCAGATTCGATTATTTATTTGAAATTTACATTTCCTTTTAACAGTATAAACGCATATAAAGTCAATAAAGTTATTTATTTGAATTTTGATGATTAGCCTAGCAGCGCTGTGGAGGCATTATCGAGACTCGCCGAAGCTTGCGGAGCCTTTGAGGTGCGGTCTCCAGGCTCAACGCATTTTATTAAAGAGGATAGATACCCTGTATACTGACAGTGTCGAGAATGCATGTGACTTAAAGTTGAGCTTAACGACAGGCGGCGGCGCATTACGAACCAAAAAGCATTATGAACGCAGTTCCTAGACACGCATGATTTTCCACTCAAATGAAAATCATGTTTCGATATTTTGAAAAAACAAGCTGTTGTGATTCGGATCACCCGCATGTCGTCACATCGCTCTTAGACAAAAAATTACTAATTTTGTTCTGTTAAGTGAACTTCAGTGTATCTTTACTTTTAGTTCTATCTGAAACCTTATTTCAAGTTCAAAGTGTGATATAAAATAGCGCGGTACGATAAGCTTTACTAGACTTAAAGGAAATGTTTTTCCAGCGAGTTTTCAATGTGCAAAACTGCATTAGTGAGCTTTGGAAACCTTTAAAGCAGGATAAAGAATCATTCTCTGGTAGTGTAGGAAGAAGGTGGCACATGTGCAGCGGAAGAAAACGAAAAACTGCAGCTGTTTTTAGTTCTTTTAGGTGGCAGGTATAGTTAGTTCTATTTTACCACCCCTTAAACAATGATGGATGATATTAGGACCTCTTTTTCCCAATAATTGATCGTTTGCAGGAGTGACTAGTGTCATTATTTCATTCAGAATATTTATAACTATAAAAAGTATATAATGCAAATATTGTCTGTGTTTATTAAATACGATATAATTTTAATGAAAGTCTGGTAAGAGAAAAACGGCATTAAATGTCCTCTGGAATTAGCGGGAAAAAAATGTTTCCTCGTTCCACACGAGGGAGAAAAAGGGGGGAGGGTGGTGGTGTCAAGGCAAAAGCCGCGCCATGTTACACGGGTGACCGAGGGGGGCGTTCTAAAAGAGGCCAAAATGGAGTCGCGTAGTTTATGAACACTCCGTTACTCGATCGACCATAAATCGTCCAGGATGCAAATTAGTATATGGACGTGGGAAACTGAAGTTCAGCCTGTGGTTTGAAAACCACCGCTAAGTGTTTCTGAAGTGGTGAATACATCTGCCCAGTATGGTTCATATTGTGGCAGACTACACAGACACACACAAACCCTTCTCTTTGGAGCCAATTGAGGGCATTAAAGACTCAACTCCCGATGCAGATTTATGAAGAACGGAGTTGACGACATACCTGTAAACTGTATATTACAGTGCTGATACCTTAGACCGGAAAACATGAAGAATTGCATTATAATATGAGCAAACCCAATAAGCTGAGACTGATGACAAATGCGACTGCGGAGCGGTATAGGATATGAAACATTTCTTGATGCCATTTATGTGGATCGTCGTTACTATAAGTCTGTGGAAGAAGTGCTATTGTGATATGATGCAGATTTTAGTTTTTGGGTCTAGTAGTGGCAACTACAGAAAACCACCCAGTTTCTGTTTTGTACCATATAGATCTTAATAACTAGTTTCATTGTTAAAATTACACTTATCGCAGAAGCAAGAAAACGAAATTAACCAGTTTTAAACATCATTCAAGAACAAAACCAAAAAATATTGTAGTAATAAAAGTGCAGAGTGAGTGTGATTATTAGACTCAGATGTCCAAATTTTTAAGAGTTGAATCAAGTGATTAAGGGATTCAGGGGAAGTGATGAAAGGTATTTAATGGCTTCCTGGCTCGCTTGCCAGGCACACAGAAGGACGTGGTATAAAATCTTCATCTGACCGTCTCGATTTTGGTTTACCATGGTTTTCCCAAATCACTCCAGGAGAATGGCAGGATGGTTCATTCAAAAGACAATGACAAAAGCCTTTATCTTTTTTGTCCCCCAATCTTTAATGACGTCGAAGAGACGTAAGAAACCAAGAAATAAAAAATCTAAAAATTTGTACTTCACACGCCGGGGGAGAATTTTTTTTGTCCCTATTTAATTATATGGAAACACCTAACCAGCTAGAAAATAATTTTACAAAATTTTAAATACAATATTCGGTATTAGGTCAACGAAGCACCCAACGTTTGCAAATTTTAAGTCTGAAAAATATTTCGAACATGGGCGAGACATCTGAGACATCAGACACTCAACTGAGCGACAGAAAAATGGATCAGTTTCGCTTCCGATGGAGAACTCTAATCAACTTAGAAAAATAAACAAATTAGTTACACAAATAACTCTAAAATTTCTCCTTAATCAGTTCGACTGCAAATACCACTTCATGATTAATATCAATTTATGATTAGTATAAATTCATGATTAATATAAATTTTGACTTTGGGCTGCCTATAAGCTTGGGTAACATATAGCGTGACATCAGCAACAAGTTACAAAATTTGTAACTTTATGAACGTACTGTACGTTGTGTCCCAGCAGCTGCTGGTAATGTTAACTACTCGAATCTCTAAAATGGATCCATTTCAAAACAATTACTATCTCAAGAAATAATTTAATAAAAGTTCTGGAAGAGACTTGGGAAACTCAGTAAGTAATAATAAATATTTCGTTTTTATGTCTGGTGAAATAACGATTTAATACTGGTGATATATTCGTACACCAACCTAAAATCAACGAAAAATTTTCTTTGTCATATTCAAACGAATTACTGTATGTTGCTGATATTGCTAATAATGTGGGTAGATTACTATCTGTATTAAAAGCTACTTTGGTCACTGTGACATTGTGTCCGTAGCGCTGACTTCACATGCCCAGCCTCCGTTGCCAGCCTAGTTGCAGACGAGATTTTACTACGATATAGAGCTTATGGGCGATAACATTTATATATAGCTAAGCAACCGCGAAGAAATGGATTACCAGAACACTGAAAGAAAATATGTATTACGTTTAAATTAACATATTAATTATTAGTTGCATTTTGTTTATTTACGTTCTGACTATTTATATGATTTCTTATGCTCCCTGTCCATAGATATCGCTGCTACAGTAAACTAAGAAATGTGGACCACATTAAATCATTTTTAAGGTTATTAGTGTTCCTTAATTATAACTGAATTTAGGCAAGCAATCGAGAGGAAATAAACCGCCAGAGCAATAGATTTGACATTTTTTTGAAGCTATTTGTATTCGATGCAGATACGTGTTTTAGCTGTATTCTCGGTCACTGTTACATTTTGCCCGAAGAAATGAACAGCCAGAACTCTGCATTTAACTCGTTATTTTTGATGGGCTTAGAAACTAGCGGATTGATAAAGCCTTCGTGATTAGTCTAAATATAAGTAATTCAAATACAATCCCATTCTACCTCCCACCCCTCACATACAAAATTACCTGCATTAAAGACTGCTTCGTAACGTAATAACCTGAAATTGGTTGATATGCTTTACTAGAGTATAGTAAAAGAACACCAAAATCGTAGGATTACAGCACATATTTACTAAATGTACCAATCTCTTTGGACTAGTGATGACACCTGATTTTATTCTTGGACCTTAACCATCCACAGAATGATGAAGGTGAACACGTATGGTAAAGTTTACTTAATCAAAGGGAAAAGTTGTAAAGATAAGAGACAGCAGTATTTCCCAGAAAGTCTCTCTCCATTTCTCGGATGATCATGGGACAAAATTATGAAACCTATCGGGGTATACACCGCGTATCTGTGACCTGGCTCACTCTGACGTAGTAATTAGAGCTCCGGACACCACCTCATTAATTTGGTGCCATTTTACAGAGGCCAGCGCGTAATAAACCACTAATTGCGTCTCTGCATCCAGAAAACACATAAAGCGCTTTGCATCAAATCAATCTAACCAAAGCTACAGCTCTTTTCAGTACTTTGCGAATGTGTCAGAAAAATTGAAATATTAATTGAATGTTTTAAGAAGAAAAATAAAATATAAAATAAAACTGTTTTTGAAGTACAGGTTGTTTCACTTAGCCTTTCAGCCCATTTGCTCCTTTGGCGATCACTTTTCTCCTCCTCATACCAACTTATTTATTAATTTCAGTTCTTATTATTTAACTCCATTACCCATTTTATCTCTTAAAAGTTGAATTAAAGGAAAGTGTCACTGATCCACAACGACTTTTATTTCTAAAAAATAACAATGAACACAGTGTAGAAGTCATCTCCTTCTGGGTGACAGTAAATGATATGAAAAATTTAAGTAACTAACTTAGTCCACAATTTGGTTGGATCCTGCCGAAAGAGGCATACTGAGTCATGTGTTAGAGGTAGGAAGGACAGTTCCTTTCCTCTGGGACCTACCGTATAATGTGTAATCCGAACAACGGAACTTCATTGCGTATATGATGTGTATGGAATAAAAATAAACATGTGTTTGCTCGATAGATAGTTCAGAAATATTCTCATCCGAAATTTTGATATTTTGAGGATCGTGTAGAGTTTAAAACTGTCGAATACATATAAATAATTTGAGGGAATATCTACAGTCCGACAAAATTAGAACAGCTACAAATAAAACTATCTTCTGACAATAACTTCATAAGCGGTTAGTAAAAATAATAATCTTGATGCCACAAAACTCCTTTCAAAATGTGATCTTAGCATATTCAACAGCACATAGGAAAGAATTTCTGACACAATTTAATCCATTAGAACATGCAACATCATAATTTAACGGTTTCAGTTCTTAGTAGTATCATTGACTGCCAGACCGCTGAAATTTTCTCTCACTTCTCACAACATTTTAGCTCTGATAAAACGATAAGCCTGTTTGTTCTCACCCAGAAATCTTTCAGACAATTTAATAAAGTAAAAAAAAAAAAAAAAAGAAGAAAGCAATTTTCTAACTAAAGGTTTGAAACAAAATACACATTACAAACAAAATACGCTGAAAGATACGAAAGGAAATTTATACGCCTTTATAGTAACAAATAGTAAGGTTGATTCAATGTAATGTTCCCCAAAACAAAAGTCCCAGTCAAGCATTTATTTGTGATTTTTTTTTTCAATCAACAAACATTGGATTAAAATAATATCGGTTTGTACATCGTTTTTAAGTGGCAGCGACTAAGATAAAAATCATTATGAACGTTTTAAAGTATATGTTGCATCAAAAATTATGTTTAGTGACGAAATTTTACTTCGAAAGAAAAGAAATTGGTTATATTGCTGTCCTCAAAATATAGCCTTCATAACGAAATTTGATTTTTTTTTAAATGTTTGAAATAATTAATTGTTGTAATCAAGTCCAAATTACTGAGAAGATTATGAACAAGAAAATAAAACATATGATTTCAATGACATGATGATACGTAAAATGTGAAATGTCAGCGCATTATGCTTCTACTAAATCAGATCTCTCAGCCCAGCATCGTTCTCAGGAAGTTTTGCCTCGAAATTTAGTTGGAATTTGATCCAGTTATTTCCGCTTACTAAACAGCCACCCTCGCTAGGCAGAAGTTACACGTGAAACGGAGACTTGTGAATAAGTCAACCATCACAACGATATTGCCGACTGCTTCTTTTTTGTCATGGAATTGATAGCAAGTCTCCATTTGAAAGACGTTTTCAGTTTTCACTAGTTCTAATGTTGTTAGATTTTTATTCGTGTAATTAGACAGATGAAGCAGTATTTGCCATTTTCAATAAATTTGCCTGAGATCGTTTTATTATATATAAAAAGTGGTTTTATTTAGGCTTCAGTCTACCAGTTTACCAGCTATAGAGACTGTTGCAATCCTTCGAGTAGTTCTATATCGTTCTTTCAAACCTGTTTGTTTAGGGTCGATAGCACATTACTGGAATATGACGAAGGACGTAATGAAGTTACTAATCATATAGTGTATACTATATGCTCTAGGCATCATTAAATAGCCGTATTTTCAAGTTATTATGCCAGACGAAATACTTGTAACGGAATAATATTAAATACTCTCAAATCTGTGATTTATGGATAACTGTACGGTGGTTTTTGATCAAGCTTCTTGGAATTATATACTCAGCTCAGCATATTTATTTTTAAATACTTTGTATAAGGAGATTAATTATTGTCTTAATGAATCACTTTATCTCACATCATCTCCTATTTAATGCAATCTACCAATCATGGCATCGAAACAGGATAGTAACAGAATTAACCTTATTTTTATGCTGTTTTACATTTTTTTTGTCGGAATGTCTACTAATTCAGTCAGCAGAAACATCTGTTTTACTAAGAATTGATTATTTAAATTAGATTAAGCAAATCTGACTTTCGATTAGCGGTACAATGGTGTAGGCTCTGGGTCTTGAGTACGAAATGATTCATACCCCCATATTCTTTTCAGGTCAGTCTTGAGCTCAGTTAAGTTTAGACTGCCAGTGGATTGAGCCGCGCGTAGTGGAGGCAGCGCCCCTGGCGCTGCACCCCACTGACCTGGCGCGACGCCAAATCTCCAGGACTGCCATACCGACCCCGTCCCATCACCGCGGGCATCAGAGCTGACTGTTTTCTCGTGTTGCAGCTACCACCTGCAGCAAAGGAAGCTACAGCTGATTCCATTACATCAGTCCGTTTCAGTTTGTTCCCATCTGGGACCTCCTTTCTCTCACATCAGCTTATCTCTCAGCTTTTGGCAGTAAGCCACATGTCGTAGTTGTAGCAGTGCCAGCAGAGAGCTGAATTGATTTTAACAACACAGCTTCCAAGAAGTTGGATCAAACCACTGTACAGTTATTCATAATCGCAGATTTGAGAATATTTAATATTAGTCCATTACAAGTATTTCGTCTGGCAGAATAAATGAACATTTTGATTAAGCAGCGTGGTGATAGTTTTAGACAATTAGAAGATTCAATCACGGAGTGGTCTCTGTGCTATTATTAGGAATCTACGAGTTCCTCTGGTGGAATTTTCACCGTGTAGTTACTTCTCTGCCCATTCCTCCTCTCCGCCGACGCCTAGGGGAAAGGTGTGGGAAAAATTTGTCCCCTTTCTTTTTAAAGTAACATCCCGGCATAGCCTGGAGGGATTTCTGTAAATGCTGGCAAATTGTAATGTGGGAGGCTTGAGGGGAGTACGATAGCGTTCACCTATTAGTATCGATATTTCATTCTTAATCTGTACACTTCAGTATCCGTTTGTAGTACTGTAGTCCCAATCCTTGAATTTTCATTCTCACATTTATCCTATTCAAGTGTTATGCTCTATATAATTTTTTTTATAAAGTTCATTCTTTGTCCTAGAAACTAGATCAATGTCTAATAATACAGACAAACGTTTACATATAAATAAATATCTCTTTTCCAACGCTAATCTGCTTCTGTTGTCATCCTTTGTTTCAGTAAAAGAAATAAACGCAATTATACTTTCTAAATAATGAAATTATTTTCTTTTTCCTGTTGTATTTCTGTTATTAAATGGATCGCGAAGACAGTGAAAGAAGGAGTAAAGTTGAAGAGAAATGACTAAAGCGCAATATTTCTTGTATAGTAAAGCTCGTGGTTTTTGACGAGTATTTATGAACTGAAGTGGCGTTGTATGTAATGTAGTTCATTTGTTTGTTTTTTGGTTTTCTCACTTGTTTCCCTTAATATCGGATGCAAAACAATGGTTCATTTCCTGAAGTGCTAATGGTGTTAGTATTATTAATTATTTTCCTCGCCAGGATTATGATTAGTGTTGCCTCGATAATTTACACTTGATCAAGTGTTACCCATGAATATCAAATCCGTTATAATTATTAGTTTCAAAAGTAACTTTATGTTGAAAATTTGATTTAATGTGTTAAAAATGAATTTGAATCTTGTTCACAAAAATTGAGCTTTTTCGATCATTTATGGCAAAAGAAACAAAACAGTAACTCAAATGATGTTTATTAAACATTTGATATCATACATTTGAATTTAAGTATAATGTTTAAGAATGCTTATTAAAATTCGTGTTTAACTAAAGATGCCAAAAAACGGAGAATTACCAAGAAATGAAAACGTGTGATCGATCTGATTGATAGTAAGTTTTAAGTTGTTATGTAGTATTGATACACGAACATGTTTTGCAAAAATCATGCACAACATGGTTTAAAAAACCTTTAAGACTTGTTACGAATTTGGGTAATAATAATAACGTTATTACGGTTATTGTTTTAAGTCTGAAGAAAGAAAAAATATTCAGATGAACGACCACACGAATTAATTCGTTTCCCACAGTAAGATCAAAACTGAAAGTATGAACTTTGAATGTTAATGCGTATGAACGTACTCCGAGTACATGATTAATCTAGTCAGATTTCAGAAACGTCATCTGCTAAATTCTGCGCACGGTATTCTGCGCGGAGTACTCGAATCAAACTCTCCAGTGCGCGAAACTCTAATATGTTTCATCTGAGTTTGATTGTTACGAAACTATGCACACGTTAGATATTTCCTAAAATAATATCCTAATGAGCAGACTCATACACTTAATCTAAACGAGTTTATTTGATTTGAAAGTTCAAGAATTATCAAGAGACACATAAAAACCTAAATGTTTACTCTTGTCCTAAAAACCAAACGAGGTGCTGAAATACGGGACGTACAGGTTTTATATTATAGTTTCAGATCTGTAGCTATTTCCATTTGGAGAAAACATGAGAAAGCACGAGTAATTGAGAGATAATGCTGTACGGTTGTTTATTGATTTCAAGTAATTCTATAAGCCATGGAAATTAATCTAATCTCGTGGGCACAGAGATAATAAATCCGTTATAAAAATGTATTTCCTGACTATAAATAACATGAGGTATGGCTTTAACGGTCCGTGCCGGTCTAGAACGCCGCTCGGAAATGAATTCGTAACGTAGCCTGCCATAAAGTTTTATGGTTAAACAGGAGCGGCCCTAAAAGTTTACCTTTCACAGTTTTAGCATCAACGTATCCTTCCCATCTCTTACGATTTAATGAATTTTCTCGGCTGTCTGTCACTTTGTGTCTTGTGGTAATATCTGTTGTATCAGTGTGGTTCCTTAATTGTTACCCAGACCTCTTCTCAGAAGAGGCAGTACTTTTATTTTTGGAAAGGGCATTACTCATGAAAACGATATCTTTTTATTCTTTATTTCCTGCTTATAGAAATTGTCGTATTTGGATTAGGAAATTCTGCGCAAAGTATTTGCAATACAGTTGTAATTTACATCTTTGATTTTCGTATGTTTACGTGTAATTAATAACATGAACTGGTTAGAAACGTATAGAAATTATATCAACTTATCGATTAAAAGCGATGTGAGTCAAAAGTTTCTATCTGGCATAGCTTAGTAAAGGCTGCATTAGACTCATAAATATGCACACACATTAAGATAAACAACAGTGCCGGCAGTTTTCTTTACATCACTCCCGAGGGAAACTAACTACAGGGCTTCTTTACCACGTGCCTCTCTCATTTGCATGAACTGTCAATGTTAACTATCACAACTTTTCTTGCTATCTGTGTTCTAATCAATAATCTGTAACTTTCTTACGGCCAAATATTTTATCAGCACTACAATTACAGAGAGGGAAATACGAGCAACTATGATTTTTCAGTAAAATTACCTCAATACTTATAGCAGTATATCGGAAAGTTTGTAACTGAACTTAAAAACAGTTTCATACATCACTTCATCCTCCGTGTTATTACTTTGCTCCTCGTCAACACCGAGATTTCTGAAGACAAAGAAGGGCTGGGAGTAAGGAACTGGAATGAATTCGTCAATGACCTTTTGAAGGAACGATCACGGTACCCGCCTGAAGTGATTTCGAGAAACTATGGAAAACTGAAATTTGAATGACATTTCGGGAATT
>JARYHS010013237.1:0-18295 GCA_031002005.1 Vandiemenella viatica | reverse complement strand
TAGTGGAAGAATTGCCGGGAGGGGGGGGGGGAGGGGAATTGGGGGGGGGGGGGGGGTAGGGAATAGGCTTGACCAGCGATAAAAGTGAAACAAATGAATATAATGTCTGTGTAGCTTAGTTCAAAAAGTTATAATTGAAATAAAGGGAGATAGAATAATTTAAAAATATATATATATATACAAAAAATATAAAAATAAATAAATAAAGAAAAAATATATATATATAAAATTATAAATAACTGTAAAATGAAATGAGAGTTAGCAAGTGACAGGTTTAACGTAGGTTTAGGCCAGGGGTGTGTCTGGTGTCAAGGATATGTTGATAGGCTAGTTCCCATCTGCGGAGTTCTGAAGGGGTGGTGGTATTTGGAAAAACTCTAATAGCTCTGACTGTGAAACAGGTGTTGAGGTTGTTTGAATTATGGAAGTTCGCATGAATTGCCACGGGATGGTCTGGGTTGGAAGTATAAACTGTTTGCCTGTGGCCATTCATTCTGTAGGAAAGTTGTTGAGTGGTGAGACCAATGTAAGAGGCAGTGCAGTGGATGCAGGTGAGTTGGTAAATAAGGTGAGTGGTAGCACATGTGGCATGTCCAATTATAGGGAAAGATTCGCCTGTGACAGGATTAGAGTAAGTAGTGGTGGCAGGGTGCATGCTGCAAGTTTTACAGCGGGGTCTGTTACACGGGAAAGATCCCTGTGGAGGTCTAGGGGAGTCGGCAGGTAAATACTTGTGGACCAAGATGTTGTACAGATTGGGCGGTCTGCTGAAGCAAGTGCGGGGAGCAGTGGGTAGGATTTTGGGAAGGAGGAGACGCATTTCAGGGAAGGAACGTAAGAAATCATGCCCACGGCGGAGTATCTGGTTGACAGATTCCAGGCCAGGAAAGAACTGGGTGACAAGTGTTGGACCACGGTCAGCTTTAGGAGGTGCAGAACGAGGGTTGTGGGTGATGGCACGGGAAATTTGTTTTTCCACCAGATCATGGGGGTATTGGCGGGAAACAAGGGCTTGGGATAGTTTTTTGGAGTAACTGGAGATTGATTCATGATCAGAACAGATGCGTCTGCCACGGATTGCAAGGCTGTATGGGAGGGAACGTTTAATGTGGAAGGGGTGACAACTGTCAAAGTGTAGGTATTGTTGTAAATTGGTCGGTTTAATGTGTACTGAGGTATGGAGGGTCCCCTGTCGTAGGGTGATATCTACGTCAAGGAAGGTGATACAGGTGTGGGAATATGACCATGTGAAATTGATGGAGTGATTATCATTTAGTGAGTTGAGGAAGTCTAGGAGGTGGTCCTCCCCGTGGGTCCAGATCATAAATATATATATATATACACCTGTATCACCTTCCTTGACGTAGATATCACCCTACGACAGGGGACCCTCCATACCTCAGTACACATTAAACCGACCAATTTACAACAATACCTACACTTTGACAGTTGTCACCCCTTCCACATTAAACGTTCCCTCCCATACAGCCTTGCAATCCGTGGCAGACGCATCTGTTCTGATCATGAATCAATCTCCAGTTACTCCAAAAAACTATCCCAAGCCCTTGTTTCCCGCCAATACCCCCATGATCTGGTGGAAAAACAAATTTCCCGTGCCATCACCCACAACCCTCGTTCTGCACCTCCTAAAGCTGACCGTGGTCCAACACTTGTCACCCAGTTCTTTCCTGGCCTGGAATCTGTCAACCAGATACTCCGCCGTGGGCATGATTTCTTACGTTCCTTCCCTGAAATGCGTCTCCTCCTTCCCAAAATCCTACCCACTGCTCCCCGCACTTGCTTCAGCAGACCGCCCAATCTGTACAACATCTTGGTCCACAAGTATTTACCTGCCGACTCCCCTAGACCTCCACAGGGATCTTTCCCGTGTAACAGACCCCGCTGTAAAACTTGCAGCATGCACCCTGCCACCACTACTTACTCTAATCCTGTCACAGGCGAATCTTTCCCATAATTGGACATGCCACATGTGCTACCACTCACCTTATTTACCAACTCACCTGCATCCACTGCACTGCCTCTTACATTGGTCTCACCACTCAACAACTTTCCTACAGAATGAATGGCCACAGGCAAACAGTTTATACTTCCAACCCAGACCATCCCGTGGCAATTCATGCGAACTTCCATAATTCAAACAACCTCAACACCTGTTTCACAGTCAGAGCTATAGAGATTTTCCAAATACCACCCCTTCAGAACTCCGCAGATGGGAACTAGCCTATCAACATATCCTTGACACCAGACACACCCTGGCCTAAACCTACGTTAAACCTGTCACTTGCTAACTCTCATTTCATTTTACAGTTATTTATAATTTATATATATATATTTCCTCTTTATTTATTTATTTTAATTTTTTGTATATATATATATATTTTTTAAATTATTCTATCTCCCTTTATTCTCAATTATAACTTTTTGAACTAAGCTACACAGACATTATATTCATTTGTTTCACTTTTATCGCTGGTCAAGCCTATTCCCTATCCCCCCCCCCCCCTCCCCTCCCGGCAATTTCTTCCACTACCACGCGTTTTCCGCCTGTGCTTCATTCATGTGGCAGGCTCGGATGTGACCACATCTTTCCCCCTGCCATATGTCTCGCCTCCTACATGAGGAAGATTAAAAAGTTGAAATATTGTGTAATTCTTTTGTTTTTGTGTTTTTACGTGTCTCGCCCTCCTGCCTTCATCTGTGGTATACAAAAGATTAAAGAATATACGCACACTGAAGTAGAATAATTAAAAAAGGTGTAATTAAAAGTAAAATGATAAGTAGAAAAAAATTAAGGAAAAGTGGACAGATAAACGATAACAATGATAGTAGCACAAATGTGGAAATTATAAAATACGTAAGACAAACATGGAAAATAAACATTTAAAATTAATTTAATAAGTATTACACAACACAGTTGACCAAAAAGTGAGCAGAATAGAAAAAGAGAGATAACCAAATAAATACAAATAATAACAGATAAAGACATAGATGAAATTAAGGAAGCATGTAAAAACAGAAAGGAGGCAGGTTCCAGAAACACTACCACTTAAATGAATAACTACGGACCAAAAATACTTTTTTTTTTTACTTATAACATTACACCTCGTCAATGTTGAGGCCAATAGAGGCGGGGTAGGCATGGAGACAAGGAATGGGAAGGAATTCATCCATGGCCTTTTTAATGAAGCATCCTGGCATTTGCCTGGACTGATCTGGAGAAACCATGAAAAACCCAAATCTGGGGATTCGAACCAGAATCCTCCTGAATGCGAACCAAAAATATTGCTGGAAGAAGCTTTCAAAATACACTCATTATCAAAAACAAAATGTCAAAAAAATGAATTAAACTAGGCACAAATAACATGGTCTGTGATAAAAATAACTCATTCAAATATCAAGCCAAATGAATAATTCATTTGGGTAATTTACAAGTACCTTTAATACTCTGTTGTACAATCCAAACTGTGGAAATATGAGGCGATACAGCCTGGCTAATGTCTAATGTAATGTTACAGAAGATTATGCAACAGTTGGTGCAACTGCCACTCCAAATCCATTGATGGAATACACCGTCCCAACTGGTCCCACTTGCAGGCCAATGCAAAGTACTGAGAGCATGAAGGCAGTCCTTTGAACCCAAGCTGTATGTGGGTTGACATTATCCTGTCAAAAAAAGGGCCACTGGAATTACACAGTATAAGGAAGAATGGGGTAACTGTGGATTTTCTTGGATATATCACCGTGCCATCAATATTAACCTGGTAGCTGACAGGGAAGGCTCTAAACAATGACAGCACTGGTTCTGGAAGCACTCAATAATCAAGTCAAAAATTGTGTACTGACCACTTCCCCCCCCCATGTCCAACTAAATAGGTCATCCAAGTCTAGATAAAACCTCTGGTCTTGTCACTAAAGAAAATGCATTTCTATTACATAGCCTTCAATGAAATAACTGGACATGGAGTCACCAATGTTGAGGGTTGAATGTAAAACAATCTAAGGGATGTCAAAATTCAAATATTCTTTTGAATGCCATCTTGTAACAGTTGGTATGAAAACATGCCATTGTACATTTCTGGATGATGGATATTTTAAATTTTTACCTGTCAAGGTGTTATTCTGATGATCTTTGTTTATCACCCATTCATTCCTTCATTGTTCCCAATACTATGGCTCAGCATGATCAAAATAGTCAAGGTGGCAGGAATTTTGATGAAACAAGCATCCTGCTTATCAAAGGCCATGATCTGCCCTCCTTCAAACTCTGTGTATTGAATGTATGTGAGTGAAATATACCACAGAGGCACACCAAATATTCACTGATGTCCCTCTAAAAACACACTCATCATCACCAACAGTGTTCCACCCTAAGGCAGGTTTTCAAATGACTGCTCTCCATGGTCTTCCTTTCATATACATATAGTTACCATTTTCTCTGATGTTATCTATAATCTTGCACCTCCTTCTTCCTCTCACTTTCCTCCAACAAACTAAACCTTCCAAGGAGTCTTTTAGCTAGCACTCCCCTCTCAGCAAGTGTCCAACCCAGTTCTTCTTTTTCTTTTATGACTTGGAGTAATTTTCTCCTTTCACCAACCCTTCCAGCACTTCAACATTACTTACTTTATCCATCCAGCTTATCCTCTCCATTCTCCTCCATATCCACATCTCTAACGCTTCTAACTGTTTTTCATCTTCTTGCCCCAGCCTCCACATCTCTGTGCCATAAAGAGCCACACTCCATACAAAACATTTGCTGAGTCTTTTCTTGAGCACTTTGTCTACTTTCACAGTTAATAGTCGCCTCTTGCTATTAAATGCTTCCTTCGCTATGGCAATGCTAGTTTTTACCTCTTGGTGGCATCTCAAGTTTCCAGCGATTGCACTTCCAAGAAAACTGAAGGATCTTACTTGGGTGATATCAGATAGTCCTATCTTAATATATATTAGTTTTTTCTCTTTCCAACCACCATACTCTTAGTTTTTGCTGTATTCATTTTAAAATCTTCACAAGCTGCTTCCTTCAAAAGGCCAAGGCCGAATTCCTTCCCGTTCCTTATCCCCAGCCCCATCCCACCTCTAATGACCTCAATTTCAGCGAGGCGTAAAGCCATAAGTAAAAAAAGTCTTCACAAGCTTCATCTAGATCTTTCAGCATTTTGTTTAGAGTTTTTCATTTTTTCGGCCACAAGACCACATCATCAACAAATCGTATACATTCTATTCTCTTGCCACCAATTCGCACTCCTCATTTCCCATCTAAGCATTTTACAATAATTTCTTCTAGATATAAATTGAATAATAATGGGAAAAGGCAACATCCTTACCTTACACAACTCCTAATGCTGCTTTCTCCCAAAATATCGTTTCCAAGCTTTAATCTTACTTTGTGCTGTAAATATACGTTCTGTACCTATCTTCTGTTCTTTTGCATATACTCCTTTCTTCTTCAAGATATCCATCCATCAGCTGTTTTCAATTACACTCTGTCAAAAGCTTTCAAAGTCAATAAAGATTGCAAAATTTCTCTTTCTTTCTCAATATGTCTTTCCCCTACGATTCTTAACAGACCAATAGTATCTGTTGTTCCTTTTCATTTCCTAAATCCAAACGGTTCTTACAATCCATTTATCTACTTTCCAAATAGCCCTTGTTCAGCATTCTCAACAACACTTTAGCTGCTTTAGCTGATAGTCCTAAGCTCTTCACATTTATTTGAATTATTTTTTATTTTATTTGTATCATTACTGTTGCAAGAAAGTCATCTGGCCATTCCCCTTTGTCATATATCTCATACAAAGGTAGCTATCTGCCTCCTTCCCTGTTTCCTAAACTCTTCAACACTTCTGCAGGCAAATTATCAATTCCATATGCCTTCCGATTCTTCATCTCCTTCAGAGCCTTTTCTACCTCTGCCTCCAGGATGTCATGCCCCTTTCCATCCTCTCTTACCTGTTCCTCTTCTTCAATTTCACTTGACATTTGATCCCCTTACACAAGCATTCTATATATTCTTGCCATCTATTCAACACCTCATTTGATTCTTTCGCTAATGTGCCTTCCATTCTTTCTATTTCCATGTTGTTCTTGTTTCTCTTACTTTCAAAGACTATCTCAGATGTCATTCTGTATATCATTTCATACTTTCCCTCTTTCTCCAACTTCTCTATTTCCTCACATTTCTCTTTCATCCATCTATCTTTTGGTATTCAGTTTCTCTTCCTAGTTAATTGTTCAGTTTTCTAGACCTCTTCCTTCTTCATTTCTCAAATTTTTCCACTCTCCCCATTTGTCCATCTTTTTCATGTTTTCTGTTATCCATTCTTTCCTGATACTTTTGGCTCTCTAATTCCTAGAATTTCTTTGGCAGCTGTCATTAGCACTTCCTTGATTTTTATTCATTTTCATTTATACATTCTTAACTTTTCCTCCTTCATAGTGTTGCACAAACCTTTCTTCCAATTCAAAAGCCATATCTTCCTCTTTTAGTGTTCCAAGTTCAGTCTCTCTCTTGATTTGCACCTCTTCACTTTCTTCAACTTTACTTGTATTTCTCCTGCTACAAGGATGTGATCTAAATTTGCCTGCTCCTAAGAAAGCTTTAGCATTCTTCAAAAAGTTCCTAAATCTTTTTCTGTATCGCAATATAGTCCAGCTGGTTTCTTCCTCCATTCGAATTAGAGATCCATGTATAACATCGCCTTTTGTGATTTTCAAATAGGGTATTATCCACACTAGTGCATTTTCTTTACAAAAGTTAGTCTTTCATTTCTCTCATCTTTCCCTAATCCAAATTTTTCTATTATGTCTTCTTGCTTTCCTTCACCTACCACTGCATTCCAGTCTCCCATAATGATGATACAAGCATTTCTATTCTCATTCTCAATAAGTTCTTCCATCATCGCATAGTATTCTTCTACCACCTCATCTCTATGAAAACTAGTCGGCATGTGTTAATACCATATCTTTCGTACTACCCTGCAGCTGTAGCATCATCAATCTTCCATCAAATATTACACCCTCATAACCTTATTTTTCAGTTTCCTATCATTATTCACACTCGATTTTCACCATTCTTCTCTTCTCCACAGAAGAGAAATTTATAATCTCCCCTTTCTACCTCACCATTACATCCCCATCTCCCTTCACACATACCATGTGCATTTAAACCATTCTTACTAAACTCCTGTTCTGCACTTTCTAGTTTCCTGTCTGCAATAATGTTCATACATTCCATCTTCCAATCCTTATCATTCCTTCCTTTTTCCGTCCATTCTTCTTTTGTAAGGTATTTCCTCTCAACGCATTCCATTCCAGAAGATCCGAGTGAAGGGAAGTTTTACCTCCAGATTCTTCCACGTGGAAAGCCATACCATGTACTACTAGCAAAATATAATGTGGTAGTATCCCGTTCCTTTCCACATAGGCAGTAGGTTACCCAGCCTAAAATCAGCTGCTCAATATGAGTCAAACGCTGTTTGTAGCCACTCCTCTGCGGTACAGTCACTACGTACTCTCTTTATTTTAGCTCCGAGTGGACAGGTGCCTCTTCCACCGATTTCATCATTCTGAAGGTCTCCTTCTTCACTGTCATTGATGTCTTCGGCGTTACCCTGGCAAGGGACCCTCACATGGTGCAATCAACCAGAGCCAGATGAGCCAAGGGTTTTTTTTTTATCAAGGTGTTACTTAAATGATTACGAAGGCTTCCGCGGTCACTGTATGTAATATCTTGGTTCTCCGGATGAAGCCGCGTCGATTTGTTAAAACCTAACGTTTCTGCATCTTGCTGTGGCCACAGCAAGCCACAGCAAGATGGCAGAAACGTTAGGTTTTAACAAATCGACGCGGCTTCACCCGGAGAACCAAGATATTACAAGGTGTTACTTCTCCAAATCTTCCTTCCCCCTTCCTTGAGAAGTGGAGCCCCAGGCTTGTCACCAGCTTAGCACTATACACAGATTTGTCCTAAGGCCAATCATGTCTCCTTCAAGGGTGTAAGGCTAACAGTTCTGCATGCCTGTTGCAGACAAACTGAAACCAGTTGCAATCTTACTAACTTTTCCCCCATTTGGATCATTCATTCTTGATGCACCAATTTTTATGACAATGAGTTATTTCATTAAGAGACTGTTAGAACAAAAAAGTATTCCAGATGACTGGATTTAGCAGTACAGGCAACAAAAATCAACATTAAAACATTAGAGGTAAAAAATGTCTAGTGTAATGAAGAGTTTGAGTGGTACAGTACATTAAAACAGTATCAAAGACATCATCATCTAGGACAGCTTCTGGCCACTGGTCGGGTCTGCTGGGAACAAAAGCCTCGCCAGCGCTTCCTGTCTAACCACCATCTCTCTTCTTCCACTGTCGCCCAATTTCCTCCTCTTTCCTCCACATATTTCTTAACACCTTTAATCTATCTGTCCCTCAGTCTTCCTCAAGGCCTCTTCCCTTTCAGATCAATGTCCAGCATCTTCCTTGGTAGCTTCTCCTCTCCCATTCTCTTTACATGCCCGTACCACTGTAACCTAGATTTTTCAATTCTCTGTTGAAGCAGTTCTTCCTTTATCATATCCCTGTTTCTCTCATTCCTTATTCTGTCTCTTCTCCTCTACTCCTCTGAAATTTCATTTCCACAGATTGTACCCTCCTTTTGTCTCTCTCCTTCATCACCCATGTTTCTGATCCATATGTTAAAATTGGCACAAAATTTGTTTTATAGATTGCCTCTTTACTCTTTGTGGGATATCCCTATTCCATACCAGACTTCTAATACTTAAAAAAAAAAAAACATTTGCACATCTTCCTCTTTCATTTATTCCATCCTGTTTCCTCCATTTTCTTCAATACAGCTTCCCAAATATTTGAAACATTCCACTCTATTTAGTTGCTCCCCTACAAGTGATATGCCTATGTCCGTCCTGTTCTTCTTTCTTGTTGTTATCATCACTTCACTTTTTCTCGCAGAGAACTTCATACTATAGGGTGCAACTAATCTCTTCCACACATCCAGCTGATCCTGCACCTCTCATTCATCCTCTCCCCAAACTAACAGGTCATCCACAAATACCATTAATTTTTCCTTCCCCAATGCTCTGCACCACCTTCTTCAATATTTCTTCCATAGCTACAATAAATAACAGGGGTGATAGGGCACTTCCTTGTTTTCGTCCATTTTTCAAATGAAACCATCCAATCTTATCCGTTCCCACTTCGACACAGCTCTTACTACCCTCATACATATCCTTCAGTCTTTGCTCTATCTCCATTTTTACTGACTTTTTTCTCAGTACTTACCACACTTTGTTTCAGCTGAGGCTGTCATATGCCTTTCCAATGTCCAGAAAGGCCATCATCAGATCTTTCCGATACTCGTCGTGCCACTCTTTTGAGTGCCTTATTACAAATATAAGATCGATAGTTGACCTACCTGGTCTAAATCCTGCTTTTCAACCATTCTTCTTATTCGGCTTTCCAAAACTTTCTCATATATCTTGGCACATCAGAGTAATACTACGGTAGCTCTGGCAGACAGTCCTGTGCCCTTTCTTAAATACGGGTATTATTACCCCTTTCCTCCAGTCCTCTGAAATTCTTCCTGCCTTCCACACAGCCCACATCACCTATAGAGCCACTGGGTGCCCATTACTCCAGTAGCTCATATCATCTCCACACTCACTTCATCCACTCCAGGTGCTTTACCTCCCTTCATTCTCTTTACCGCACCCTCCAATTCCTTCCATGTAATATCTTCCTCTTGCTCTTGATACTGGTCCTGTTCTTCCTCTGTGCTCTCATTTTCATCACTGGGTCCTGAAGCATTCAACAGATCCTCAAAATACTCCCTCCAGACTTCCTTTATGTCGTCCTTCCCGTCCACTAAGTTGCCATTCTTATCCTTTCTACTACCTGCTTCCACTCTGCTCTTCCTCCTACTTTTTATCATGGCATACAACACCTTCTTACTGCCCTCACTATTCTCTTTTAGCATTTTTCCATCCATTTCCTCTTTTCTTCCTGTATCACTGTTTTTGCTTCTTTCTTTTTGCAGCTGTACACTCTTTTGCTTTCCTCTGTTCTCCTTTGAAACCATTAAGACACATAAGGAAATCATGTATTTTACAAGTAGGAAGATCAAGAGTGAGTAACACATTGTTGCTATTAAAAATAACAGAAAAAAATACAAGCTAAAAATCTATCTACCAATCTTGTATTTGTGAACCTAGAAGAAGTTTAACATGGTTTCAAAAAATAAAACTGTTTTTGGGACACTGATAAAAATTGGTTTAAATGGAATATACACCAAAAAGTAACTGAATCAGAGACCATGCAAATGTGTCCTGTTAACAGAAAGGAAATGATATAAGCGAGAGATATGATATTAAAAGAGTGATGCTAATGCTGTCAGTAATAAACAAACACTGTGTCGGTAAGATGAATGATCTAAATGAATCAGATCATGTGGAAATGTAGGAACCTAAAAATGAGTCACTATGTATTCACTCATGCAGACGCTTGGATTTTTATAATCCATTGTATCAAAGATGTACCACGAATACATTATTCCAGCAAAACCATCCCTGCTACCAACTGCCATAGACAACAGTGTGTGGATAAGCAGGTCTATTGTCAGCGAGAACAAACTATAACAACAGACAGCCAAGCCACAAATCAATGCTGATGTACAACAATGTGTAGGCAGCCACGCTATATAGAACAATCACCTGACAATGGGGTACGGAAGCCATCATCCCAAATGGCAACTCTGCTATCCACAAATCATAGATTTGCATAAGCTAAGGGACTTTACAAATGGAACCTAGATGTTGAAAAATTACTTATAGAGTAAGATTGTGCTAGTACATACTGATGGTAGGGTACAAGTTGGATGCAAACATGATGAAGCAATTGATACTTCTTGCCAGAATGATTGTGAAGATGTCATTCCCACCTGTGTACACTTTAAACTGACTGAAACGGGACATCATTCCTCATATATCAACATTACCAGTAATAGTACATCTGCAATCTCTAACAGTAGACTTCTTCCTTCAAGAAGACAATGCACTGTGTCAATTGAATCTCAATAGTTGGATGAACACTCGTCAGAACTTGTTTTCCTGGCCAGATGTGGGACACTATCAAAGAGATATTCAAGCTTCTGAACCTCCCCCCCCCCAAAAAAAAGAGAAATTTCCAGGAACTATACTTCTGGCTGAATCTGCCATCATCATTATTTTATTACCATTGGAGACCATCTCGTTTCCCAGGTGTGGTTTACAGCTTCTTGTGTTTCCATCTTGATGGTTAGATGGTCGTCTTCCACTGTCTCCTGTCCAAAAAGTTTCTTTGTTCATAATAGATTTCCAGTTTAGCCTCTTCTTTCTATGTCCTTCTTCAATTGGTCTGTCTATCTTCTTCTTGGTCTCTTGCCCATTATACTTTTTTCCAAATAAGCTTTTGGAAGTCTTGTACTCGCTATTCTGTTAACATGCCCAAACTGTTTAAGTCCAGATGGCCTAAGTCTCTCTTACATGGATTCATTTAACTCCTGGTTTAATCTAATCACATTATTCTTTATTTGATCAAGTCTAATATTCTGGAGGGCAGTTATAAGGAACTTAATTTCACAGGCTTGGATCTTGCTAAGGTCCTTTGACGTTAATGTGCATGTTTTCAGAGCATATATGAGAATGGAATGACATATGATTTGTACAAGGTGATTTTGTTCTTCTGGAAACCTTCTTGTCCCATAGTAAGCAGCACATAATTCAAATGCTCTTCAGTGTACATCAGGCTCCAAAATGTCATTAAATAGGGAAACTACATTGCAGAACAGCTTCCAGTAACAAAAGACCAACTGGGATACTGTTATCTTTAACACTATTTACTCATGTCTAAGAAACACAGGCAAAAAATAGTAAAGTGGTATTGGAATATAAGTTGGTGACTGGTACTTCAACAACTCCTCCATTTGCTAATTAATGGGTAGTCATAACACACATTGAATAAAGACAATTATATACACTGAAAATTAACTGCAGAAATTAGAAAAAGCAGTGTAAATGTAAAGAACTGCTTGACCTAACCCCAATATCCTACTGGGTAAATGATAATAACAGTTATAGATGGAATCTAAATGTCCTTGGAAGCAACCAACTATACTGCACATCAACAAAGCAAGGCTTTGAAGGTGCAAATTAAGATCATGATCACAATTCAGACAAGAGGTGTTTCAATACACAGATACTGAGCCAATAGACTGAACAATATTGCAATGCATACAAATTATGACCACATATTCCCTCTGATGCAGCAGTTTTCACAATTTTAAAATGTTTTCAAGGCTGTACATAAACAAAAATGGGAACTAACAGATTATTATAATGGTCTGTAATTTTTTTTAATTACTAATTGCAATGGAGCTAGTGTCATGGAGGCAACTTACCTGCATGCCTCAGTATTGTTCATATACATTTTACTTTAAAATCCATCACAGTCTGAGGTAGCCTATATTGTTGATTGAAGAGATATTTTAGAGAACGTTTCAGAAATGGAAGGAAGGCACAAGTACAGTAGAGTCAAGGTGGAAAGAGTTCAAGGAGATAATAAGAAAGGGGGGATGAAAAATTTATTCCACAACAGAAAATAAAGAGTACAGAACCTGTGTACTATATTAGGGAGGTGAGGTTGGTAACAAGGAATCATAAGAAAGAGAGAGCAGGGTAGTAGGGGATATTTAAAAGAACTAAACAAGGGCTTAATAGCTATAAAGATGGCTAAAGGTGGGTGTATGAAGAGTATTGTTAGTGCAGGGGGACCGTTGACTGATGCGTCTAGAAATTTCTATGGCTATGTTAGAAAACTGAGGTGAAGGAATGTTGTTGAGACACTTGTAGATAAGGATGGAGAAGAAGTTAATGAGAATTTGAAAAAGGCAGAGATCTTAAGTAACTGGTTTAGTGAGAGCATTAGGGACAATAAATCAGAAACGGGCGAGTCTAATTCGGAGAACGAGCTTAACAACTAACAACTCAATTAGAAATCAAAAGACTAAAAAATTTGAAATTCATCGTGAGGATATCATGAAGGAAATAAGAAAGCTGAAAAACATAAAGGAGCTGGTGTAGATAATATTACTACAGATATAATAAAGATAGCTGGATGTGACATTGTACCTTATCTTGAAATATTATTTAAATTGAGTATGGATACTTGCTGCTTACCACAGGACTGGAAAATTGTGATAGTAGTGCTGGTACATAAAGGAGGGTGAGAAATAGAGTCAAAAATTACAGGTCAATCAGCTTGACATCAGTGGTAGGTAAATTAATGGAGAGATTGGTATGCAACCAATCAGAAATATATGTGAGGACCGTAAGTGGTTATCAAGTAGGCAACATGGTTTTTAGGCACGGATATTCATGCAAAATCTAGATGGTAGGGTATATGCAAGATATTTCAGATGAATGGACAAGGGAGGGTAAATTGATAGTGTAGCACTAGATCTTTCAAAGGCTTCTGACAAGAGTGAGCCATAAAATGGTAGTAAATAAAGTAAAACTATTGGAGTTGATGAGAAAGTGATTTGCATGGTAGAAGAATTTTTAAAAGTTAGAAAACAGAAGTTAGGGTAGGAAACTCAGTAACAAAATAAGGGGGAGTAAAAATGGGAGTGCCAGAGGGTAGTGTATTAGGACCATTTCTATTTCATTATTCTAATGAATAATTGTGTTGATTGTTTACTGTCAGAAATTATATTGTTTGCAGATGATATAATGCTATATAAAAGGATCAAAACGGTAGAGGATTGTAAACAGTTGAAGGTGATCTGGACATTGCATTGATAAACATGGGATGAAGATAAATGCAAAGAAGAGTCAGCTTATTAGAGCACAAATAAAAACTAAAGGTTGATTACAATTATAAGGTGGGAAAGAATTGCTCATTGAAGACTTGAAATGTAAATATCTTGGCATACTTTGATAACAAGCTTAACTGGGCAGGACATATTGGTCCAGTAGTAGGAAAGGTTCAAAATTCTGCACTTGTAGAGAGAGTGATGAGGGGATGTATGAAAGAAGTAAAGGAATTGGGTTTCAAAACTTTGGTCAGACCATTGATTGAATATGGCACCATAGGAATGGGGCCCACATTTTGCGTATCAAATACAGAGTTGGAGAGGGTGCAATAAAGGACTGCTAGAATTGTTTCTGGAAATTACCACGAATGCAATCAATAACAGATATGATAAGAGCTGGAACGGGATTCATTAGAAGACAGGAGGAAGGTGAAGAGGGTCATAGCAGTGATAAGATGTATAATGGTGATGATGCATGGAAAAATATTGGTGTAAAAATTTAAAGTAGTGCATTGAAGGGAAAATATGACAATGACCACAAGTTGGCACTCAATTTCAGGCACAAGGGTGTAGGATGATTATCTTTTATGGGTAAGGGTGTCAGGGATTGGAATAAGTTACCAAGGGAAATGGTGAATAATTTACTAAAAATTTTGAAAGAATTTAAAGATAAATTTGCAGAGGGCAAATTAGGTGGCTACAGAAAGGTGGAGATGGGTGTGTAGGGAAATTGCCACCGGAGCGCGTGCTCCATTGCAATTTAATTAAATATTACTATATTATAAATCCTTAGGTAATTTGTTCCAGTTTCTCATTCCCCTACCTATAAGTGAAATTTGTGTGTTCATTCTAGATCGCGATACCATTACAAATATGAAAATAATGCAGCTATCAATGAATTATGCGTGTGGCTTTTAAAATTTTTTTCTGATCAATGCCACTTTCATCCTAACCATAACCGCCAGGAAGTAAACAAAAGGTTTAGGTTTGATATGATATCCATACCAACAGTAAAGTTGTGTAGCTGTATTGCAATTTATAAATAAATCAAATTTTCCCATTCCCTTACCCTGAAATCACTTGTTAATTTACTGCCATTGTCGATGTTCCCTTGCACATGGTTTTCTAAATCTTCCGATATTTATCAAGGTCCTACTGTCAATAAATGCCTTTTACATGCTCACAATTCACCTCTCTCGCCTTCTATCCTGTAACACTCCCAACCAATTTTTAACATTTCAGATAATTAGCTACCCTTTTCTGCACTCCCTCCCTCTCCAGTATTTGATACTCACAATTGGTATTCCTTATCATTCCACAATAATCTAGCAGGGCCTGACCAAAGTTTTGTAACCCATCTTTCTTATTTCCCTGGTGTATCTTTTCTAAAGAGGCAGTACTCTGAACCCTTTACGTAAAACCTTCCCAATGGGGCTTGCCCAGTTTAGCTAATTATGAGTAGTTCTTTAGATTTTTCCTCAAACAAGTAATTCCTTCAACCTAATAATCATACAACATTATTTGCTATCTGTATAGCAAATAAATAGTCTTAATATTTATCTTCATTCCATGCTTATCTAGTGGACTAGATATCATGTCTAGATTCCTTTGCATTTGCTCACAATTTTCCCTTAATGTAATCCAATTATACAGCATTATACCATCAGTAAATAACCTACCCTGTGATTGTAGATCAACAACAGAAGTATTAATTAGAATATAAACTCCCTGGTACAAATGTTTTCACTTCCATCTCCATGACACACTTTCACTCTTTACTTCCGATCTCTTAGGAATTCCTCCAAACATACATCTTGGTTTTTTCCAAAGGTCTTAACCTTAATCATAACAATTCTAGGGCTGACTGTACCAAATGGCCTTAGAACAGGGGTGGCCAACTCGTGGCCTTGAACATTTTTCCCGCCCGCGAGATTCATCACACTTTACAAATATTTTTTATATTTCAGTTTTAGTGTTACATATTTTTTTAAATGTGTGTTTAGTATCATTATTATTATACTTTCTAGGTATACATGTAAGAATAATAGTAAACACAATAATAATAAATCATTATGTTTCAATTTTTCACTAAAAAAAAAAACTCTATAGTGGTCTAAATCTAATGTGGGGATATATAATCCTGCCTTATAAAGCCCAATGCCACTCTGTCTACATAGCCTCCATTGTACATTTAACCTGAATTACTTTGCATAACATCTAAATCCATGCTGCAAATCAGTTCTTTTAACATTTGACATAATATTATCTACGCCAGGCACTTTACGTTTTCGAAGAATTGTTCGGTGTTAGAATTCTGAAATTTTAATCTGTTCTTTTCTAAAGCAATTAAAAAAAGTTTTGTTTCTTTCTAAGAATACATAGCAAGTTTCCGGGTTAATTTTACATTTCGATACGGTGTGGGTATCGCTGTGCATGTGATAGGAGCTTTGTTTTTCAAGTGGCAATAACAGCAGAGGTTGTGGTTAGGTTGAAGTGCAGAATGTCAACTTACACTGCTTGTTACGATGTAATCTACGAGTAATTTAGTTTTTATTAATAATTTAAGCTGTTTTCATGAGCACCATGATACAAAAGTCATTACTGCAACTCCATGTAAGTAATTCCTGATTAACTAATATTACTCGGTTTGTAGTAAGATGCTAGGATTCCTATCTTTATATTTTAATTTCCTTTGCTTTTGGTGGTGTATTATTACTGTAATCATTAATTGACTACCCTGCAAGTATTTCCTACTGTATCGCAATGTACACTACTACCAATTTTACTATCTAATACGAAACAATTTCATATAAGAATAAGAAAACCTCGTTGTAAAGAGGGAAAAAGGGGAATATTTTGTCTAAATTAGTGGCATTTAAAATTTTGGGTAAGCACAAAAAAAAATATATGACTAGAAAAAACTGTACATACATGACATTCTATAGTTACAACACTTAAACAGTCATTGCAAATTGAGGATGCCACGTACTAGAGTATTGCAATTAAGTTGTTATCAATACTGTCACTGAACAGGAACCCATTACAATTCATGTAAACTTTAACACACAATGTTTACTTCCGTAACAGCGTCATTCTTCCTCATCGGTCAGTCGTCGGTGTTGGTAAACAGTTGGTAAACTTCTCTATTGGCAAATGATATTTAAGAAGTGAAAGACAATAATTCTTACGATATACATATCTTTGGCGCCAACTATTTAAAATTCGATTTGTCTTTGTGATAAAACGCCGTGGTACTAGCAGACTATCAGAGGACTGATATGCAATTTTATATGGATTGAAGGGAAATTAATTATGTGAATGTAACTTTTCCGACAATAGGCTGTGCAATTTAGAATAAAATGTAACTAAATTAGAGGAGAAATGTCTTTTGTTCGAAAGTAACTGCTGACAATATCGTTCTGTTGGTATTATCGACTGTTCTGACGTTTGTTTTCTATAATATATAACATAATGGGAATAGAGTCACTGTTTAGACACCCGGCGGTTTGCATGCATAACGCAGTGTCTATGTAATACAATGCGTATGTTACGAATTGGTTTCATTGTGTGAATAACCAGTAGGATAATATGGTGATAACTGTAATGGTTGTATCATGTACTATAAATTTCGTTCAAGATTGTATACCAGAATTAAAATTTGATGGTATTTAAGAAATAAGCCTCAGTTGTCTGAGAATGGGGGCGTACCGTGGAATCGTCTTTTTCGGCGAAATTTCTACTGTATAGTAAGTTGGAAAATGATATAAGTTAGTGCTATTGCAATTAAGCGGCTTTTAAAAGTAATTTGGTACCGTTTTTATAATTATACATTTTTATGTAGTGAAACCTGTTGCAACATATTTGTAAATAATTTTGCTATCCGTTCCATTTGAATACTTTCAAGTTTCGGATAGTACCTTCAAGTTTATTTTGGGGAAAAAATACATAAGACAAAAATAAAAATGGTTGTAAGAGTTTCAGTAGAGGTTGCAATATGACGTGTGATAGAGAAGAGCTATAATTAAATCTGGTATGTGGTCTGTGCTCGTTACTATTTATTTTTTCTAACCTCACCTTGCGATTGAACTAGGAACCCAAAAAATACCAGTGCGATTTGCTCTTCTGCAGCACTGTTCTCTATTGTTCATCACCCATGACGAAACCCACAGAATCGGCTGTAACTGACATAAACTTCTCCCTGATACTTACTGCATTTTGTTTTGTTCACTGTATTTTGATTAGGTAGTTCAGATATTCTCACAGTTCTAGATGAATTCATATTTTAGTCTCAAATAAGGTAATATTTGGCTTGTTATCTTTCACAGTTCCATTTGCCTTAACAACCTGCTCATACAGCAATGTTACAGCTTCACTTTGACGTCTCTGCTGGTGATAATTCGTTCTTTTTAA